>OVAX01004331.1:0-13848 GCA_900406405.1 Lepidium africanum | reverse complement strand
GGGTATTTGGGTAGATGGGATTCTATCTTTGTATGGATTGGCTTGGACCTTTAGCATTCTTCTAAAACTCATTTCATTCATAGAGAGATCCTTGCATTTGAGCACATTGAGCCATATGGATGAAGATATCATTTTTATCTCTTAACCTTACCCTTAACCAAATGAGTTCATCGAATTTGCATTGTATGATTCATGGTTTGAAATTTAATGAATGTTAAAAGGGTTAGTGGATTTAAATTCATTGTGTAGGCTAATTGGATTTGAGTTAAGTTGTGATGAGTATGGCACAGATTTTTAAGTAGACTTGCTCGCTTTGCATCCTAGAATTACTAACTTGGTCATTGAGCTTAACATTGCATCATATTGTCTTCTTTGCCTTGAATTGCCGGTCTCAACCTCTTTTTCGGATTATTGTCTTGTTTACTTGAGAACAAGCAAAAGGCAAGTCTAAGGGAGTTGATGTTTATAATATTTAGCCTAGTTTTCATCTCATATTAGCATCATTTTTAGTCTTTTAGTTGCACATCATGTCATTTTAGAGTCATTATGTGTCTAGTTGTGCACTTGAGTCATTAGGACATGCATTTGCATATTGTTTTGTATTTTTAGGTATTTTAGGTGAATGGGACCATGAACTAAGGAGATTGGAGATTAAGTGGATGCTTGGAGGCCTGAACAATGCATTGGAAGGAAGAAGGATTGAGGATTGGAGAGGCCATGGCCGCGGCCGCGACCCATCCCGTGACCTGCATAGGTCGCAGGTATGCACGTACGGACGAACGTACATACGTCCGTATTGTCACTCGGATGGATGATGCATTGTCCGTACGGCCGTCCGCAAGGCCGTCCGTGGGTCGTTCGTATCCGCGACCGGATGAGTCGCGGATTACGTCTAACCCATCTCGCGACCAACCTTCTCGACCTGCGAGGGTCGAGACCTATGATTCGGACTTTGGCCAGCCACTCGCAACACGTCCCGCAATCCAACTGACCTACGACGAGCGTCTGTAGGACACACGCGATTTAGACCGCGACCCTCTCGCAGCTAGCAACTACTCTCGACCTAGGTCGGGACCCGTTGGAATAAGGAAAATGTTGGAATAAAGGGATTGAAAAGAGGAAGTGTTCAAAGAAAAGTATAGGAGAGAAAGGGCATGTAAAGTGAAGTTAAAAGAGTCTAGTAAAGAGTTTTTGGAAAAATAAACTTGTTAAGTGATTCTTGGGATTTAACTGAAACAAAAAGATAAAAAAAAAAAAAAAGGAGAATCATAGTATAAAGGATAAACCAAACCCGCTAGATTTTCTATATGTTTAAAACCCCTCTCTTTAGAATGTAATAAAGCAAAAAAGTTGAAAGTTGATCCAAAAAGAAATGAAAAGAAGTGAGGATTGCCTTTTGAGATAAGGGTAGAAAATTCGGATCATTGGGGATTAGATGTAGCTTTAGGTTAAGTTTGATTGTGGATACTTGGGTAGATGGGATTCTATCTTAGTATGCATAGATTGGCTTGAACCTTTAGCATTATACTAAAGCTCATTTCATTCATTGAGAGATCTTGCATTGAACAGATTGAGCCCCATGGATGAAGAGATCACTTTTATCTCTTAACCTTTTCCTTAACCAAATGAGCTCATTGAATTTGCATAGTACGATTCATGGTTTCGAAATTTAATGAATTTTAAAAGGGATGGTGGATTTGAATATATTGTGTAGATTGAGGTTGGATTTGAGTTGACTTGTGATGAGTATGGCTAAGATTTTTAAGTAGACTTGTTTACATTGCATCCTAGAATTACTAACTTGGTTATTGAGCTTAACATTGCATCATCATTGCTTTGCCTTTGAGTTCCCACTCTCAACCTCTTCTTCGGTCTTGTATTTTGTTTGCTTGAGGACAAGCAAAAGGCAAGTCCGGGGGAGTTGATATGTGTGTTTATTGGCATGTTTTTCATGATCATTTTGCATCATATTCATTCATATAGTTTGCATTTAGTATTATTTTAGATTTACTTTGTATATAATTCATGCATTAAAGTCCTTAGATTTTTCATTTGCATATTTTCTTGTTTTGAGTCCTTTTTAGGTGATTGTGAGACTCAACTTGGAGGTTTAGAGATAAAGGGATGAAGCAATACATGCAATGGGAATGGATTGGAGGAAAAGGATGGACAAAGAAGATTTGGCCTTCAGGTCGACCACTTGGTTGAGGCTGTGGTCGATGGATGCTTGCGGATGCATGCATCCGACGACCCAAAGAAAACGCCCGTAAGTCCACATCGACCATCCGTTTGAGGCCACAACCGATCTGTCCCATCGGAAGACCCGCAAGTCCACGTCGACTATCCATCCAAGGCTATGTCCTATCCGTCCCGTCTAAAAACCTGCAAGTCCATGTCGACTATCTGTTCGAGGCCGCGTCCGATCCATCCCGTTTGAAGACCCGCAAGTCCATGTTGACCATTTGTTCGAGGCCATGTCCACTCTATTCAAGGACCCGTGACCACGCCTCGACCACCTTTTTGATGTGACCCATCCGATGCATCTTTAGGGCCTTTACCCACGATTTTACGTTGACCAAGTGGTCAACCATGACATGCCCGACCCTTAGCCACGCGAATCACACTTGGAATCATATCATTAAACTAAGGTGATCCACATTTACTCTTTAATTTTCTTAAGTTTTCTTTGCTTAACTTGTAAGTTGTTCTTGAGAGAGATTTGAGAAGAACTTTGAGATCTATTTGGATGATTCTATCAAGGATCATTTCTTTATCAATTGAAGAATCTATTTGCTTATTCTCATCTCTTTTTCATTATGTTTATCATTTCTATTGCCTTTATTTTCGATTGCATGAAGTGTGAGTATTCAGCTAGAATGGTTTTAGGATTAGGCTAGATCGAGGGTTGGTTTATGATTCATTGATAATTAGGTTGTTAGTTTCCTCCTATTAGGTAGTCTGAATGCTTGATTCATGCTGATCACTTGAAGAATGATCTTAGGAAAATCATCGCCCGAGAGGTGTTTCATGAAATTCCGGAAAGACCTATTTTAGTACCTTTTTTCCATAGCCTTCGAGAGACTAATGTTATGGGGATTGGTGGTCCTTGTGAGCTTGTTATTAATGCATTTTGAGCTTTGAATTGGCAAATAAGATTTTAGCTTGGTTCATTGCTTAGAATAAGGTTCATTGCCATGAGAGTGGAGTGTTCTAGCATTTATTATTTTGTCTCATGCCCTAGGTTGTGCATTTAGTGAATCCTTGTTGCATCTTTGTTCCATTACCTTGCCTAAAATTGATGCCTATCCTATTGTCATTCGTTTTTAATCTTGATTGTTGCTTGTGTTGCTTTGTTGCTTTATTTACTTGTTGCATTTGCTAGTTTAAGTTGCTTTTATTTTGGTTTATGTTTGATGCTTGATTTTTGCTTTGTTTAAGTTTGTTTTTGGTTTCTTTGTTTCCCACATTCACTCTATATTGATCTCTCTAGCTTAATCTAGGATTCTCTTAGTCATATTGTTGCCAATTCTAGGTTCCTTGTGGATTCGAACCTTAAGTGCTCACAATTACATAGTTGTAGTGAATTTGTTGAATTTTTAATTGGGTTTGCTTAACAAATTAGCACTCATCATTGTCTAAGTTGAGTCTTATTTCATGAGAATAAATTTAATTGTTGTGAACTCATTGCCTAGAGATCATTCTTATTAGGTTATTAAGCAAGTTTGGGAACTCCTAGCTAGCACCGATGAATGATTCTCCTCAAGAGCTTCTTTATCACGTATTTCTTATTGCTTTGTTTTGTTTGCTCTGTTTTGCCATTTGCTTATCTTGTTCTTATTGTCTCTAAGTTTATCTTGTTCCTGTTGCATTCTGCTCATTTAAGTTGCTAGATAACAACTGATCATATTTCATTTGGATTAGGTAGATTCAATGCATTCGGATTGCTAGCATCACACCCATTTAGATTGAAACATATTATACTGCAATAATCTTATATGTGTGATAAGAATTGAGCATTATTGAGTAAATTCCTTGCATCAATTTGGCGTCACTACCAATTGGGTTTTTTAGTTACTACATTTGAAATTTTGGATATCCTGAGATCAAGTTCTTGTTACTTTTGATTGCACAGGGTGCTAACAACTTGTTTCTTTGTTTTAGGTGATTTGAAAGCTCACTCGATCAGCTTACTCGATCTGTCCAAGTTGAGTGCATCACTTACAACCAGTTTCTCACAGACTCGACGTGCACACTCGATCAACCCGTGGTAGAGTAAGCTCTTGTGAGTTTAATATCTGGGTGTATGCAGATAAGATCCAAGGGAAATCAGAACCTGTTCCGATAGCTCGACAACATCCACTTGCTTCCACGTAAATTGAGAGAGCAGAGGGACAAAATTCAGATTGATCGCAAGGATCGGGTGATCAAGCACAAGGTTCGAATGATCAAGCACCTCGTGTACAAGGGCCTTAAGCTATATGGCTAAGACACAGTGGAGTAGGTGATCAAACTCAGCAACATAGGATTGTTCCACCTGTGATTCTAAACAACAGTTTTGAGATCAAGAGTATACTCCTCTCCATGATCCACAGAAACAAGTTTCATGAATTACCTTCAGAGGATCCTGTTGATCATCTTAATGAGTTTGGAAGGCTCTATGGCCTCACAAAGATAAATGGGGTTAGTGAAGGTGCTTTCAAGCTGGGTTGTTCCCATTCTCTCTTAGGGACAAGGCACACATTGGGAGAAGCATTTACCTCAAGGTTTTATCACTTCATGGGATAAGTGCAAGAAGGCTTTTCTTGCCAAATTCTTCTCCAATTCTAGGACTGCAAAGCTCCGCAATGAGATTTCCAGCTTTGCGCAAAATAATTCTAAGTCATTCCCTGAAGCTTGGGAGTGGTTCAAGACTTACCTATCTCAATGTCCTATCATTGGTTGAGCACCAAATCTCTACTTAGCAGTCTCTACAGGGGTGTTTTCCCTAAGATTTACACGATATTTATTGGACATAGCTAGCAATGGGCTTGAACAAGGATGTTGATGATGGCTGGCAATTAGTGGAGAATCTTGTTTTGACTGATGGATATGGAGAGGACTATGATAGAAGTGTTAGGGAAACAGTTGATTCAGACTCGGTGACTAGAAAGGCGATGAAGGCTATGAACCAGAAATTGGATAAATTACTTTTGGTACATCAAAAACCAGTCCACCTTTTGTGTGAAGACGACCAGGTTCATGAAGAGGAAGAGGATCAAGTTGAAGAAGTTAGTTTTGTGTAAAACCAAGGAGGAGGTTACAAAGGGTACAACAACTACAAGCAGAACCCAAAACCTTTCTTACATGAGTACCATTGTCAGTAACCCTCAAGACCAAGTCTACCCACCTAAGCCCCAACCAGTTCATCCCAAAGCTTATGTGCCTAAGCAAGAATACCACCACAGTTTCCAGCCAGCTCAAACCGTGCCACCAAAGTATGAAGCACAAGCTTAGCCGCCTGTTCATTAACCCTCAATGGTGATGGATTTGTTACAACAAATTCTCAAGGGTTAGGCTTCTACTGCTACTGAGTTGACAAAGAAGTTTGCAGAGGTGCACACCAAGATAGATTCTTGTCACAATGATCTCAACTGCAAATTTGAGATATTTAACTCAAGTGCGGATTGATTGTGGACACCCCAATGATGAGTCACTCCAAGAAGAACAAGTAATGCATCTTGCCACAACTGTGAGGGGTAACAAGGCAGAACAAGAGCTTTATGCAATGTAAGGGTCAAGTGAGAAAGGTCCTTGGTATGCGGATTACGTCAATTACCATGCCTCCAGAAGGGAACCACTGATCTTAAGGGGTATGACATAAAAATTTCCACAAAAAGGTGGTGAGATACTATTGGGACGAGCCTTATATTTACAAACAGAGGAAAAATCTACACTTCTGCTGGTGTGTCGCTGAAGATGAAGTATAAGGGATCCTAGTCCATTGCCATAATTACGGAGGTTATCTTGCTACTTTTAAGACAATATGTAAAGCTCTTCAAGCAAGGTTTTTGTGGCCGAGGCTGTTTTTAAGACGTCAATGAATACATTTCTAGATTTGATGAATGCCAATGTCAAGGGAATATCGGAAAAAGGCAAGAGATGCCTCTACACTTCATCATGCAGGTGGAGGTTTTCGACATGTGGGGGATAGATTTCAGGGGACCATTCCTCTCTTCCCATGGTAATGCATATATATTGGTCGTTGTTGACTATGTCTCAAAATGGGTAGAGGAAATTGCTAGTCCCACTAGTGATGTTAATGTTGTGGTTAAGCTCTTCAAGACAATCATATTCCCGAGATTTGGTACCTAGGATCGTGATTAGTGATGAGGGAAGCCACTTTATAAACAAGGTTTTTGAAGGCTTCTTGAAGAAGCATGGTGTTGAACATAAAGTGGCTACTCCTTATCACTCGCAGGCTTCCGGACAACTGGAAGTTCCAAACCGGCAAATCAAAGAGATCTGGAGAAAACTGTAATGAATGCACCTAAGGACTACTCTAGGAAGTTCGAGTAAAAATCAATGTTTTGGCACTAAAATTCTGAATTACGATCTCAAGCCAACATTAGAGAGGCGATTAATACAGTTGGAGGAACTCTATGAGATACACCTTGATGCCTATGAAAACTCTAGGACATACAAGGAAAAAGCCAAGACCCTCCATAACAGGATGATATCAAAGCGAGAGTTTAAGGAAGGTGACAAAGTGTTGTTGTTCAATTCAGGTTGAAGTTTTTCTCAAAAAAGCTGCGTTCGAGATGTCAGGCCCTTTTAAGGTTAAGGAATTGCAACCTTACGGTGAAGTTGTTCTAAGAAACCTTCTTGAGAAAAGTTCACGGTTGATAGGCAAGGAAATAAGTTGTATCTAGCCGACCCACCACGGGCAAAGGTGAATAGGGTCCAATTCTTGGATCCTCCACATTAGGTTTTCTCCTTATGGTTTTTACTGAGTCATTTAGGTTACACCAACAAGAGGCTTATTTGTTAATGTGGTTAGGCCCATATCTTAAGCTTCCTAAAACCCTAAAAACGTGGCCTATTTTCCTCTATTTAAACTCATGTTGTCTCTTTGTAAGACTTAAGTAATTTCTCAATTTTATGAAGGTTCTCTCTTTTCTCTTTTGTTAATGTGTAATATCCAGCAAATTGGATTTTGGTGTGCTATATCTATGATCTTAGATCTGTCTTTGTGTGTCATATCTAAGGGATCGCCAAGAATATCAAGGATCTTTCGCAGCCTTTATGCGACCAATCGATCCATAAACCTTGATATCTTCGGAGGAATCAAGGCTTATCTGTCTCTCTTTTTCAACTTTTGAAGTGTCGATCATAGGAGATGCTTATCAGATGACCTTCGGTCGTGGTCGGAACAGTACATGGTTTGCCCGAAGGCACGGAAATGGGGAGAAGGACCGGAAGAAGCCCAACTTGCATCGATCGATGTTGAACCCGCATAAGCCAAATCCATCATCCCATATGGGACAAAACCTGCTTTGGCCGGATCGCGACTTGAATCGGCCGATACCAAGCTAGTCTCGGTCAAAGCTAGCGGACGAGAAGGAATCGTAGACCGCTTCGGCTGAACTTGATGCACATAGGTCAATGCTGAGCTTGGATTAGCCAATCTGCTTGCCAAGGTAAGTTTTCCTGTTTGAATTAAGTGAGTCCAGCTTGGCTCAGTTAAGGCTAGTCGATTTTTTCTCCTAAACTAACCCAAATTCAATTAGTTGGTGTAACAAAAACATGTTTCAATTCTCTCTACCAAACAACACTAATTAAGTTCTCTCTCATCAAGAACATACATCTCTTCTTTTCTTTCCCAAAATTTTGAAACCACTAGAAAGATTTTCAAACCTCTTTTGCAAAAGCTCTTAAACTAGCAAATTCATCTAGTTATCACATTCTTTATCTAAAGAAAGGTATGTGCTTTTTAACTCCATTTCCATGAAAGCCAAGCTCATATTTTTTGCTTTTCATAAAGAATTGATTTTTCTTAGTGAATTAGCTTGCTCTAAGTTTCATTATGCTTGGGTACTTAAGTGAAACTTGCAATTTGAAAGATCCATGGAGATCTAGAAATTCTTAAAAGCTAGATTGAAAATGATGAATAGTGACGAAATTGGAAAAAATATTTCGGGGAAAAGGGTGTTATTTCCTTGAGAATAAAAATTTAAGAGTTGGTTGATGCTTTTCTTAAGCTTATATGTCAAAATCATCAATTTTACTTCATTCTCCATATTGGTTGGAATTTGTAATCACTTGGATCATTATTCAATTGCATTTATGGAAATGAGTAGAATATGGATTAATGTTTTCAAAATCTTAAGTTCTTGGCATTAGAGATTTGGATTGTTATGTTCACATTCTTAAACACGTCATCATAATGAGCGATCCTTATCTCAAAATAGTCGAACCTTTACTAACTTAATGATGGAATTATGTAGGTTCAATGGTCCCAAAAGCTAAACAACAAGCGCAAAAAGTAGTGGAACTCAAATACTATATGAGGAGGAAATCCAGAAAGAGAAATCTCGAAGGCGAGGAAGTGTTGGATGAGATTGCATTCATAAAAAACACAAACGTGGTTCTCAAGATAAAAAGGAAAACCAATGGAGCTTGATGAGCAAAAAGAAGAGGATCTTGAGAAGTTTGAGTGGATCAAGTTCACCACTCCCCGATATTTGGATAGAAAATTCCTTCATAAGATCGAGTTGAACAAGGGAGTTAGTAACATATTGTACAACTTGGGAATGTCGAGGTTCTCATATCTATGAAGAACACTTTATATCCGATAAGCGAGGGATTTCTTTTCAACGGTAGAGGCTGACTACAGTGACTCGAGGAGACCAATGGCCAAAGATGGGACTTTGAGCTTCAATGGCCAAAGATGGGACTTTGAGCTTCAAAGTCGATGGTTTGGAGTACCGTCTCACCATGGCGGAAGTTTGTGAGGTTTATGGGTTCAAAATACCGTCTCACCATAGCGGAAGTTTGTAAATATCATGCTATGTATTGGCTTCGGATTCATGGGCACATATATATTTTGATCTTGTTTCACCTTTGTACCACATTTGTTGATCCAACTAGCTACTTCTCATTATCGGAATTGTTCCATACCCTAACCTAACCCTTCTTTCATGCCATTATTAATCGTTGTATGTGTGAAGTCTTTTTTAAGAATGAACTTGGTAGAAAGTGTTATGTTTGAGCTAGCATATGGTTCACTTTTTTGAGCTAGATAGGGCTAGGTGGGAAACCATATTTTGGGAATGGGAACATTTGCTTGGAGATTAAATGAACAAATGGGAGAACAAAAAGAAAAGAAATGGTCAAGGGGATTCTTAGGAGAGAAATGGTGCAAAGAAAAGGAAAATATTTGTCTAGTAAAGGGTTTTGGAAATATACAAAAGATTAAGTTGTGTAGAGCTTCATGTGAAGAAGGGAAAAGAGATAAACAAAATAAGAATAAGTAGAACCACAACCAAAAAGGAAAACCAAACCCGTAGACTAGATTAGTGTTTTAAACCCCTCTCCTTAGAATGTGATTGAGCAACGTAGTAAAGAAGATTCATCCAAAGATTGTGTGAGAAAAAGAGGGAAAAGGTAGTTATAGGATCGGATCTTTTGGGTTAGAAGTAGAAAAGGTAGAACTCGATGGGGTATATTTGGGTAGATGAGATTCTATTCTTGTATGCATCTGTTGGTCCTAACTTTTAGCATTCTGCTAAAGCTCATTATGTTTCATGAGAGATCCATGTATGTATGCTTGAGTTCATGATATGAGAGACTACTTTTGTCTCTAGACTTATCCTTAACCGAAAGAATTTAAGGAAAATGCATAGTTTGGTCCATAGTCTCTGTTAAATGAATATTAAAAGGAATGATGAATTTGGATGCTTGCCTAGATTGAGGTTGGATTCGACTTGATCTGTGACGGGTATGGCTAAGGCTTTTGAGTCAAAATTCCTCACCTTGCAACCAGTTTTTTAATTTAATGTCAACTTGTGCTCTGCGTTCCTACATTGCAACCTTTCCTCGTGGGATTGTCAGTTGTTTTCTTAAGAGCAAGAAAACGGCAATTCTGGGAGAGGTCATATACATTAAATTTAGCTTGTTTTTCATGCATCTTTTTCACCATTTAGAATTCACATGCATCCACTTTACTGCGTATTCTCATTCATTTCGCATTTTGGAGTCTTAGGATAGAGAGTCCATATTTTCCTCTTCTTTTGAACCTTTTTTACGTAAATTGAGACTTTAATACATCATGAGGAGGTGAAGTTTGGATGCACAAGCAGTGGAAAGAGTTTAAAGAGGATTGCATCGAGGAAGGAGGACAAATGCAGCCGGATCGGCCGAAGCCATCCGGAATGTAACCGATCCAGCTCTTACATCAACCAAACCCTATGGACATCACTCGATGCAATCTGGCTCAGCCGCGACACGATTGGATCCGACTAAAGCCATCACCTAAGAAACCTATGTTTTACCTTTTATTGCAGGTTTGACACGGTTTGTTTCAGATCAACTTGAGCCATTTTACCTGTTTTAGCCCTCTGAAACCCTAAGTATTTAAGGGCTTTTCTCTTTTGTTTTTAGAACTAAGTTTCATTTTCCAAACAATTTAAGAGGCTACATTGAGAGCATCTTGGAGACTCACCTGGATGATTATCCTTGGATCATCTCCTTTTATGATTTATTTTCCCATTTCTATCTCTCGTATCATTATTTCTTTTTTTGTTTCATTTTTTCTTCTTTGTTTTGTTCTTGCTTTGTCATGTGTGAGTAGTTGACTGATGTATTGAAGGATGGGTAGATTTTAGGGTTTGATAATTAGATCTTGAAGCCTAGGTTTTATATCTTAAGATTCCTTCACTTAGAATGTTCTTAATGCTAGATTTGGAGTAATTAATCAAATTTAGATGCTAGGTGTTTATCGTCTGATAGGTGTTCAATGAAATGCTTGAAAAACCCTTTTGTGATATTTTCTTCCCTAGCCAGCGAGAGTTGGGTGTTAGGGTGGAAGGTGGTCTTTGTGAGTTTATTGTTCATGCTAGATAGATTCTTGGTGGGAATACGAGAGTTTAGCTTTGATAGCCTAGTAAAGGGTTTAATGCCATGAGAGTGGTTTAAGCTAGTTTAGATTAAACCCATGTCCTAGGATGGTTCTTCAATATGCCTTGGGCTTCTAGATTTGATTATTTTCCCTAGCTATTGTCTTATTTCATTTACTTATCTTGTTTGTGTTTAATATTGTTTTGTTTCTTCTTTGATTTAAGTGATTGTGATTTCACCTAACTATCTATCTATTGCTCTAGCTTGAATTGATTACTTGTGAACCTACTGTGTTGATTATAAGCTCTCTGTGGATTCGAACCTCAAATGCAATCGCATAATTGTTTGCATTTGTTGTGTTTATTTTACTATTGCATATGCAACCATCATCACCGATGGTTGTTTGATTTATCGCACACCAAAAACAGTTTTGGAAGGGAAAACTGCGTTTGAGAAGCTCTACAATCAGCCACCTTCGTACGAACACTTACGTTTGTTTGGGTGTTTATGTTATGTTCATATCCAGAAACATGGAGGAGACAAATTCAATCCTAAAAGAAACAAATTTATCTTCTTAGGCTATCCTTATGGCAAGAAAAGGGTGGAGAGTATATGACTTAGAAACTGGACTCACATCTATCTCACGTGATGTGATATTTTTCAAGACTCATTTCCCTTATGTTGCCTCTCCTGATGATTCAGCTACATCGTCTAGGCCTACCACTACATCGCCTCAACTTGTTGATGACGATTTTGCAGATTTTGCAGTCTCTCCACCTCCTATTTTTGTTCTACCAAATCCTCAGGTTGAATTATAACCCAAGATGGTATTGGAGGCCAAGATTCTGACCCATCAGGTATACATGATGATATGTACTATGTGTGTTTATTGGCATGTTTTTCATCATCATTTTACATCATATTCATTTGTATAGTTTGCATTTAGTATCATTTTAGATTCACTTTCTGTATAATTCATGCATTGGTGTCCTTAGGTCATGCATTTGCATATTTTCGTGTTTTCGGTCTGTTTAGATGATTGGAGACATTAACATGGAGGTTTGGAGATTATGGGATGAAGCATACATGAAAAGAGAATGGATTAAAGCAAGAAAAATGGACAAAGGTGGATTGGGACCAGACCTCAACCAAATGTGCGAAGGCCGCGGTCGACGGATTGCAATTGGAGTCCCGCGACATAGCCTCGGATATCTGTCCGATGGCCGCGGTCGATGGATCACATGGGAAGACCCGCGACTAGTCCTTAGATATTCGTCCGAAGGCCACGGTCAACCCGAAGCAGCCAAGGATCCGCGATCTGGCATCAAACATCCATCTGATGACTGCGGTCGACCGAACGTGTCTGAAGCCTCGATCCGCGACCTGATGCCAACGTGCAATGCCACCTTGCAGCCACGACCTTAACCCAAAGCCTCGACGACCCATTGTCTGATGTCGCCTTGCAGATTACAAAGGCCTCGACCCGATGCATCGACCCACGTTCTGACGCCACGAACCACACTTGATATTTTTTAACTTTTTATGTTTTGAACTGGTTTGTTCCGGGTCAACCCGATTTGCTTTTATGGTTTTTGTAACCCTAATTCTAAGGGATATAAATACATGGATTTAGATTATTAAACTAAGTTGAGCCTCTATTTTCATTTAACATTGTTTGTTTTTAACTTTTTCTTTGCTTAGCTTCTAAGATATTTTGAGATAGAGATTTGAGAGAAACTTTGAGACCCTTCTGGATTATTCAATCTTGGATAATTTCTTTAATCTATTGAAGAGTCTATTTTCTAATATCATCTCTATTTCATTATGTTCATCATTATCTCATTTATTGCTTTTGTTTTCAATTCCATGATGTGTGAGTAGTTAGCTAGAAAGGTTTTAAGATTTGCCTAGATCTAGGGCTTGGTTATTATTCAATGATGCTTAGGTTGTTAGTTTCCTTCTAATTAGGTGGTTGTAGTGCTTGAGTCATCTTGATATATGAAGAATGATGCTAGGAATTTTGTTGCCCGAGAGTTGTTCGATGAAATTCCCGAATGACCTATATTAGAGCTATTCTTCCTAAGCGTTTGAGAGATGATGTCTAGGGGATTAGTGGTCTTAGTGAGCTTGTGTTTAATGTATTTTAAGCTTTTAATTGGCAAATGAGAATTTAGATTGGTTCTTTGCTTAGAATAGAGGTTAATGTCATGAGAATGGGTTAGTCTAGCATTGATTGTTTCATCTCATCCCCTAGGCTGTGCTTTAGTGAATCCTTGTTTCATCTATTGTTCCATTGCCTTGCCCAAAATTGATGCCTATCTTATTGCCATTCATTTTTAATATTGATTGTTGCTTGTGTTGGTTTGTTGCCTTGTTTACTTGTTGCATTTGCTAGTTTAAGTAGCTTTTATTGTGGTTCATGTTTGATGCTTGGTTCTTGCTTAGTTTAAGTTTGTTTTTGGTTTCTTTGTTTGCCATATTCACTCTCTATTGATTTCTCTAGCTTAATCTAGGATTCTCTTGGTCCTATTGTTGCCAATGCTATGTTCCTTTGGGTTTGAACCTCAAGTGCTCACAATTACATAGTTGTAGTGCATTTATTGATTTATACATTTTAATTGTGTTTGCTTAACAAATTAGCGCTCATCAATTTAACGTCGTTACCAGGGAACCTAAAGCAATTAGCTAATATAATGCGATCATGGACAGCTCAACCCCCCAACATGGAGAACACAACAATGGAGACTCGAATAA
>OVAX01004330.1:0-13849 GCA_900406405.1 Lepidium africanum | reverse complement strand
CATCTAATATATATATATATATATATATATATATCTTTATTTTGAATAACCAAAACTACTTTATTATGCGAGTAGCTCTATAACTTATCCAACTACTATCCAAATTCAACTCAAATTTTTAGGCATGTATCAAAATTTTCTTAAAGCGATAGTTAATTATAGAACTTTCCTATGATATTAAGAGACAAGCCGTCTTTTAGCTGTAAAACAAAGATGAACCAAACAAAAACTTATATGATCTTTGAGATGATTAATCTTTAGATTCATTGTGTATGACTAAACAATAAACCCAGATCCATACAAAATATTTAAATATGAATTCTTTTTAAATATATTTGTTATTAGATATGATTTTTGTTGTTTTTGCTCTAAATTTTGCATCTTGTATCAGTACAAGAAAAAAAAATTAATGGAGAGTTAATTGAGATTAATACGTAGTTATTATTCATAAATGCTGACTAATTTCATATCTAAATTGGTTTGATCAATGAAAGTTCATAGTATGTAAATTAGCTTGATTATTTAAATTGGTTTGAATCATAATTGGTATTTAAGTTGAAAAATTTGTGAAAGTTTGATATTTCTTTTGAAAACAAACAGTAACGAAAATTAACTTGTTGTTACTGTTCCATTAAGGCTGACTATTTTTATACCTATGACTTGAATGCAAATTTATATTTTATTTGACCTAAGTAAAGTTCTTATTTAATTTGGCACAAAAGATATTTTATTAAATTTTAAGGTATGAATCAGAATTTGTGAATCAACTTGTTTTAAAAAAGTGTCACATCAATTGTTAAAGTTCATATAATTATCCTAAGCTACTAGATAATAAATATATCAATTTTTGTTTGTCAAAACTATTATGGATTGACAAAAGTCAAACCATGGCACAAACCCATACCTTAAAATCACAAACAATATTACATGTGAACTACACAATTCATTAAAATAAAATTTTAGTGGGAAAAATAACAGAAATAGATATAAGCACTTAAACAAATGCACTTCCTCATATATTAATATTTGTTAACAATGCTTGGAAAAAAACTGTACTTAGAAACATATTAGCATCAAATTCCTATAAATAATGAAAATATTGCATTTTATACACCGTTTGCTTAACAAAAAAAAATACACCGTTTATATTTTGGAGAAATTTTAAAAATGTTATTTATGATATACCTCTTCTCAAAAAATATTATTTTTTTTGTAAATTGGAAAAAAAAAATTAAACATGAGTGGACTTTTTTTGAGAAAAGCCATATCAACAACAACATTTTTCAAAATTACTTGGCTTTCATAATATAGTTGCAGACATTAAGACTGCTAAGGGCTGGGCATAAAGAGTGTGAGCCCAAATGAACCTTTCTTTTTTTCTGAATCTAAGAGCCCATATTTGTCTTATTAATGATAAATCATAATCGACAAAAATTGAGGGGAGAATTTCGGTAGCCTGTTATTTATTGATCGCTCACGTACCAAACCTCTGTCTTTCGGGTTTTTTATCTGTTTTTACCCGTACCCTATCCAAATTATCCGAACTTTAATCCAACATTTATTCGGTTGATCAAAATTAATCTACTCTTGTAAATAAAATCTACGAATCCAGAAGTTATCAGTAGAATCCCACCAAAACAATTTTACCTTTTTGGTCGAAAGAATCCCAAAACAATTTATATTTCTAAAATTATTTCTAAGCGTTTTAAGAAATTATGAAAATATTTTAAGTATTATCCAAAATCATCCACAACTACTTGAAATTACCCAAAATTACACGTAACTATTAAAAATCAATTTTAAATCTAACTTATTTATATAGTAACTTATATCATCCATTATCGCATTATGCGAGACAATTCTTTTCCTTTTTTTTTTTTTTTGAATTTCAAGTAATAATATTCGATATCATGTATAGATGTATGCTCAACTATATACAGATAATAAACAAGCAAGCGTGAAACTGTAAAAAAGGATTATTATTTCAAATTTCAATGGTTTCAAAAATTGTCTAGTCATATGTATTGTGCTTCCATGGTTTGGATTATAACAATCTATCTTGGATTCTTGGTCAGTCAAATGAAAAGACCTGACAAGCTCATCTCTGCTTTTATGGTTTGGTATGTCACATGTTTATGTGTCTTTTTTTTTTTTGTCAATAACATGTTTATGTGTCTATTTACCTTTTTATAACACATAACATACTTCTCACATAGTTTCAGTTGGATCTCTCTTAAGTCTTTTATACTAAGCCAAACCATATTACTTAGCACATGTAAGAGAGATCATTTAGTTTAATTGTACCAATAGTATGAAAAGGAAGACAAAGAAGGGTCATTAGAATATAACTTAAGCTAAATAATTAAAGACAGTAATAAAAATAGTGTTAATGAAGTGCGATAAATTCGAGGTTCGATCTTATAGAGAAGACTTAAAAACGAAACAAAGTAGGAGGCCGATAGGTGTACGATTCGATGACTTCACGTGATTTGCGGTGTGTGAGCAGTTGACTATATTATACATTACATTATCAATAGACATCACTCCAGTTTCGATGCTCCCAAACCATGAATACTTTTTTTTTTTTTTCTTCCCCAACCATGAATACTTAATTCACTTTTTTTATTTTATATCAGCATTATAAAAAAAAACACTTGTTTTTATATTTTTGCTTTTCAATAATCGATCTGGTATTACGGCACTAACAATACCATTTACCATAATTTCCCCACTATATTAATATGAAACTTTTATGTAGATTACTTCAAGAACATATTGATTAATCATACAATGAGAGCACTCACTCTTCTTCACTCTCTTAACCATATGATACTATGGTTTGATTCCGGTTTAGCAAACCACTTAAACATCGAATTCACTTCAAAATTATATAGATTGATAGAGTAAATCATTAATGGAAAAATTAAAAAAAGTCACATGGGACCCGAGATTCTGGCCAACGGTTCCACAGATTTCACGGCATCGGTCCCGTGACGTCCTCCTGAAAGTCCAAACCGAACCCACACGGTTCTGAGGAACGTCACTCTCCACGTGACACGTGTATCGCTAGTAGCCATGATACGTCGCATTTCACGAGAGGTCCGATATGAAATAGTTTTCATATGCATGTACCTATTGAGATAAACAACTAGTTATGGGATATCTATTCATATCTTTTCACTTGACAAAAGTTTTTTTTTTTTTGGTACTGATTTTTTTTTGTCAACGTATAAATTTTTGGCAAAAAGTTGTTAAATAGACTAACAGTTTCAATAAAGTAGAGATCAATTTATCTATTACTAGCAAGCAATAATACTGTAACTAGAAAACGTTCCATTAAAAATAAGTTGCTTAATTTTATTAGTTTTTATTCATTGTTTTTTCTTTCAAAGACAGGAAAAAAGGTCTTCCTTAAGATGAAAAATCACCCATGCGGAACACTGTTTATAAAGATTGAGTCATAATAGTGTTTTTCGAACACTATGTATGAACAAGAAATAGCTTGATAGAAAATTTGGATGGATTGTACCATTTATCAATGTCACAAATCATTAATGTACTATCTATTTAACTCAAGTTTTCTTAGCTATTTACTTATCATGTTTTCTAAATACCCAGTGTAATAATATCTGTAATTGTTTAGTATTGATACATTACATTTGATAGAACAATTTTGAATATTTGATACATAATTGGATAATTGAATTATAACGGAAATCTGAATCTTTGTCATATATATATATATATATATATATTGTGTTTTAGGTAAAAGGACAGAAGTAGGTATTCATTAGAGAAAGACAACTAAAATTTGTCCATTATTTTCTTAATGCGACAAATCTATTAAAGAAAAAGAAAGCCTGTGGAAAAAGTTTTGACTAAAATTACAAACTTTTGTTGACTTTGTTTCAACTAAAAAATTTGTTGTTTCCCACTAATTTCAATCTTGTAAACAAACTCAGTTTTTAATTCTGACAACTATAAGTTAAAAATCTGTTGAATTATTGTGAGTGAATACATAATTACAGTCAAACAATGAGGTTTATTAATTATTTCTAGAATGTATAAACTTGTGAGCTGCAATAAATAGTTGTGCAGGATTTTGTCCTTAAGAAATTAAATAATAATTTAAATTGACGATTATAATCTATGAAAAGAAAAAAACAAAAAAAATTAAGTTAAGGAGGTGCACAAGACTTTTGAGACTTGTCCCTAAAAAAGTTAGAGCAACTCTCACTGTTCTCTGTGAAAACGAAAGAATTTTCCTTTTCCGGTTTTTCTCAATCTTCAGTCGCCTTCTTCACTGTTTCTTCCTTTCGAAAATTAAAACATTGACAATTTGAACCCAACAACTACTCTGTTTTTCACCTTTTTGGATTGTTTTGTCTCGAATTCGAAAAGGACTTGCACTTGTTGAGGAGACGTTAAAAACCCTTGATAGCAAATCTTTGGAATTATCGTTTCCCTGAAAAAAAAAAAATACAAAAATAAAAAAGTTTCCCAGATCATTCAATGTTTCAATGGCGGCTCTGAACTCGAAAGCTCTTAGCTTTTTGTGGGAATTGGCAAATTTAAGGGTTTATTTGGCAAACTTGATGATAGCTTAAACCGCTGCTTAACGGTATTTACTTTATCCTCTTCACTTTTCTTTTGATTTTATTTTGAGTCTTGTGTAGTATGTGATTCTTGATTTCTGAGGTTATTTTTGGGATGTGAGCATTTAGTTTATTGTTAAATTAATCGAGAGTTATTAGTTTAATTTCTCCTTTGATTTCATACTGTTTCTTGGGATTCGATTTCAGGAAGATACGTGTTGCTGATTTCAATTTGCTTCCACAGTGTTGCTTCAACCACAAGTTGTGAAAGCTCGATTCTTTTGGGACATGAGCATGTGACTTATGAGAGCTTTAGTCTTTATCTGAGTCTAAAAAACAAAAACTTCTGGGGGAAATGTATAGTCTTTTGCAGTGATTTGAGTTGACTAGAGAAGAGCCTTGTCTCTGTTTGTTAGTCATGGTAATCATTCTCCTGTTGACCTTCTTTGTTGGTTCATCTATGAGCCTGTCATGTCATCCCAGCGATGTATCTGCTCTCCGGGAATTCGCAGGAGCATTGACGAACAGGTCTGTTACAGAATCTTGGTTAAATGATACTCGTTGTTGTGAATGGGATGGTGTGTTTTGCGAGGGGAGTGATGCTTCTTGTCGAGTTACAAAGTTGGTTTTGTCTGAAGAGGGTTTGGAAGGTGTGATTTCAGGGTCTTTAGGCGAGTTGAGTCAGCTGCGAGTACTTGATTTGAGCCATAATCAGCTCAAAGGCGAATTGCCGGCAGAAATTTCTAAGTTAAGTCAGCTTGAAGTTCTTGATTTGAGCCATAATTTGTTATCAGGGTCAGTTTTGGGAGCGGTTTCGGGTTTAAAGCTGATTCAGTCGCTGAACGTATCCAGCAATATGCTGACCGGGAACCTGTCGGATGTTGGAGTGTTTCCTGGTCTTGTGATGCTTAATGTAAGCAACAACTTGTTGGAGGGTGAGATTCATCCTGAACTTTGCAGCTTATCTAGTGAGATTCAGGTTCTTGATATATCAATGAATCGCTTGGTGGGGAATCTGGATGGATTGTACAATTGCAGCAAATCTGTTCAGCGGCTTCATGTCGATAGCAACAGGTTGACTGGCGAACTTCCAAATTCTCTTTATTCGATGCCGGATTTGGAGCAATTATCAGTCTCTGGAAACAACTTATCCGGACTGTTAAGCCAGAACTTGAGCAATCTCTCTGGTCTTAAGGCTCTGTTGATTTCAGAGAACCGCTTTTCTGGTGCAATTCCAGATGTTTTTGGTAATCTCACTCAACTAGAGCACCTCGACATAAGCTCCAACAAGTTTTCGGGGAGATTTCCATCAAGCTTATCTCAATGCTCAAAACTGCAGGTGCTTAATCTTAGGAACAACTCGTTGTCTGGTTCTATTGATTTTAACTTCACTGGATTTCCTGATCTTTTTCAGCTCGATCTCGCCAGTAATCATTTCTCCGGACATCTTCCATATTCCCTTGGTCATTGTCCCAAGATGAAAATCTTGAGTTTGGCGAAAAACGAGTTCAGGGGTAAGATCCCTGACACCTTCAAGAATCTGAAGTCTCTCTTGTTCCTGTCCTTATCCAACAACAGTTTTGTGGATTTTTCTGAGACAATGAATGTGCTGCAACATTGCAGCAATCTCTCCACTCTTATTCTCTCAAAGAATTTCATCGGCGAGGAAATACCAAGCAATGTCACTGGTTTCAGCAACCTCGCGATTTTAGCCCTCGGAAACTGCGGTCTTAGAGGCCAAATTCCAAGCTGGCTATTGAATTGCAAGAAGCTGGAAGTTCTTGATCTCTCTTGGAATCACTTGTATGGGAGTGTTCCTAGTTGGATCGGTAAGATGGAGAGTCTGTTCTACATAGACTTCTCAAACAACACGTTGACTGGAGAAATCCCAGTAACCATAACCGAGCTCAAGAACCTAATCCATCTAAACTGCACCGCTTCTCAGATGACCGACTCTTCCAAAATTCCACTCTATGTCAAGCGGAACAAGAGCTCAAGCGGTCTTCCTTATAAACAAGTTTCAAGATTCCCGCCATCAATCTATTTGAATAATAACCGCCTCAGTGGGAAGATCTTGCCAGAGATCGGTCGTTTGAAAGAGCTCCACATGCTGGATTTGAGCAGGAACAACTTCACTGGGACAATACCTGAGTCCATATCACGGCTTGACAATTTGGAGGTTCTTGATTTATCTTCCAATAATCTCCACGGGTCGATTCCTCTGTCATTTCAGAGTCTCACTTTCTTGTCAAGATTCAGCGTCGCTCGTAACCATCTCACCGGCGCTATTCCATCCGGAGGTCAGTTCTACAGCTTCCCACACTCGAGCTTTGAAGGAAACTTAGGACTTTGTCGCGCAATCGACTCTCCTTGCAATGTTCTTGCGAGTAATATCTTGACACCAAACGGTTCTTCACATAGCAATAACAATGGCAGAAAATTGGGGAGAAGCAGCATTGTTGGACTTACCATAAGCCTCGCCCTGGGGATTACTGTGCTTCTTTCTGTTATTCTACTAAGAATAACAAGAAAAGACGCTGATGATCGAATCAATGATGTTGATGAGGAAACAATCAGCGGTGTTACCAAAGCTGTGGGGCCATCAAAGATCGTGCTATTCCATAGCTGTGGATGCAAAGATCTGAGCGTTGACGATCTACTGAAATCTACAAACAATTTCAGCCAGGCAAACATTATAGGATGCGGCGGATTTGGTCTGGTGTACAAAGCCAATTTTCTGGATGGCTCGAAAGCAGCTGTCAAGAGACTTTCTGGTGACTGCGGGCAGATGGAACGCGAATTCCAAGCGGAAGTTGAAGCATTGTCAAGAGCAGAACACAAGAATCTTGTCTCTCTTCAAGGCTATTGTAAGCATGGTAACGATCGACTGCTTATCTACTCGTTTATGGAGAATGGAAGCTTGGATTATTGGCTGCACGAACGAGTAGACGGGAATATGACTCTGAAATGGGATGTGAGATTGAAGGTAGCTCAAGGCGCAGCACGTGGGCTTGCTTACTTGCATAAAGTCTGTGAACCTAATGTTATCCATCGTGACGTAAAGTCCAGCAACATTCTGTTAGACGACAACTTTGAAGCTCATCTTGCGGATTTCGGGTTAGCCAGGTTGCTTAGGCCGTACGATACTCACGTGACGACTGATTTGGTGGGTACATTAGGTTATATACCACCTGAGTATAGCCAGTCTTTGATTGCGACGTGTAGAGGAGATGTTTACAGTTTTGGCGTTGTGCTTTTGGAGCTTGTTACGGGTCGCAGACCTGTGGAAGTCTCTAAAGGCAAAACTTGCAAAGATTTGGTGTCTCGTGTGTTTCAGATGAAGGCCGAGAAGCGCGAGGCTGAGCTTATCGATACAACTATACGCGACAATGTGAACGAGAAAACGATTTTGGACATGTTGGAGATAGCGTGTAAATGTATTGATCATGAGCCGAGAAGAAGACCGTTGATTGAAGAAGTCGTTCATTGGCTTGAAAATCTTCCTGCAGAGTCTGTTCAACAAGAATCAAAACTCGTTTCTAAAGAGCTTTCTTAGTTTCTTTATAATGAAGCGTGTACATCACTGGTTTTGATCGAAGAAACTTGGGGTATACATGTAAAGCAATGAACCTTTTTTTTCTGACCCAACACAACAAAAGAATCTGACTTTTCTCATGTGACAATCCGCATCATGATACCTGGCAAAGACCCTGACAAGCCACTTGTTGCTTCTATAGACACTAAGTCGATGCTGAAGTACTTCTTTCACAGTATATGTACTTTAACACCGTCGTGTTTTGATATCTGTAACAAAAACATGGCGGCTTTGTTTATTGCTAAGAGTGGAATCACAAACATTTACAAAGCATTCGCATCGCCGAGATACCACAACAACACTTTTCAATCATCTCGTTGCTTTGCTGCTCAAGTAAGGGAATTATAAGCATAAGGACAACTTCTCTTCTTCTGCATCTGCAGTTGTTGTGTTTTAACACAAAAATTCTGTACAGGGAAGCGATGGAGGAGAGTCATCTGCGAGTATGAACGAGGCGAGACAAGAAGCGTAGATGCTAAGGCTCCGGATGAATCAGTTAGTTTTGCAGCGGATACTGCCAAGAAAGGGTATAAACGAGCCACGAATTTAGCCAAGGAAGAGAGCGGAGACGCTCTGATCGAAGAGGCAGCAATGGTTGCAGGCGGTGAAAACGATGGCGAAGAGAACGTAACAGTGAGTGAGATAGCAAATGTTAAAAGTCAAAATGAGTCTTCAAGCTGAGAAATTGTATCTTTATCTTTAAGGACTTAAAGAAACAAATCAATAATTTGCTTTTGAAAGTATCTTCAAATGTTAAAAAGAGTTTTGACATAAATCCAAAAACAATCAGACAATATGGTACAATAACAACAAAAACAAGGAAGAAACACAGAACAGAGAGTTTCATGTATTTATAGAAAAGATAAGCTAACAACGTCTTTTGATCTGTCTTTAAACCTGAATGTCAATCACCTCATGAACGTTTCCATAACGTCAGGGAACAAACCCGAATTACTTTCGGAGTTGTTCCTATACTGTAGAGGTTGTTGCTGATCGAGCGAGGTTGATGATGAAGAAGAATCCATTCTTGCTGGTAGTGTATAGCTTCTTCTAAACTTGTTGGGATGCTGATGTTGATTTTCAAGGTTTAAGAACTCGTTCTGGTGTTCGACATTCATCGGATTCGGTTCCTGGTTAAACAGAAGCCTACTAGCACTATCTGCAGGGCCAGTTAAAGCATTAAACAGAGATAAACCATTTGGCCATTTAATGTCATCTTCTTGTTCTTCCATTGGAGGTAGCATCTGAGGATGAGGAGGATTGCTCTCTTGGAGGAAACCGTATCTGGTTGATGCAGGTAGTTGGGTCTGAAAGCTAGGGGAAGGTAACAATGGATAGTGTGATCCCCATTTAAAAGCTTGAGACTGAGGTATCTGGTTTGGAACCGAAGAGGACGATGGAGTAGCGGTTCGGTTTGAAGAAAAGAGCTGTGAGAGGTAAAAACCGGATCTGTAACCAATTGATTCAAACATTTGCCTCATCCTCAGCACAAAATGAAGATCTTCTGGAATCTGGAATAATCAAACAATGACTGATCACACACCGTATAGAAAACAAAACAAAATTCTTAATAAGAGAAAAAAATAACTCACAATCTTGCATGAACCTAGCTGTAACAGACCATGTCCAGCTTGAATCACAGCAATTGTCTGGTCAAATTTGAACACTAGTGAGGTAAGATCAAGAACAATTAGTAATCAAAGAAGTAAAAAGAATGTTCAGAGTATGAACCTGAATGCCTGATTCGAATTGTTCGGTCCATTCCGGAGGAAGCTGCAATAAATTTTTAACCAGCCAAAAGCTTTAAGTGTAAGGTAACTATCAAGATAATAAATTCCTCATCTAACTAATTAAAAAAATTAAAGATCTGTGGAAGATTGAGAACTTACAGCATCGAAAGAACTTTGCCAGTAATTAGCAAGAGTAGGTTCAGATTCAGATGGTTCTTTGAATACCCACTTGTGGCATTTATCAGAAGCAACTTTGCCCATCAATCTGCAAATACAATATATAAAGATGACAAGATCATAACTTGTGTTGTGTAATTTACATCTTAATCAAAACTTTGCTAATTATTAAGTAATTAGGGGTGTTAATACTTCTTCATAATTATATATAGATTATATATATCTAAAAAAGCACCTACCCAGTACCCACCCTTCTCCATAATTATATAACTGAATGGACATCTTGCTGAAAGCTTTTCTGACAAGATCTTCACCTTCAATGTTTGGTTCCATACAAAGATCTTCACTTCTTCCTCCTCCTCCGCAAAAGCCATCTTCCCACATCAACATCCTTTGAAACAAATAAATAGTTTCAGAAAGAGATCTTGGGTGAAGTAGAGGAAAGAGAGAAAAGACAAAACTCACAAGCTGCCACTTTCATCACCAATCTTGCAGCCATTACCACCACGGACCCTCCTGAAATCAGAAAGAGGAACCAAAAAAAAAGGTAAAGAAACAGAGAGAGAGAAAGATTAATGAACAGTGAAAGAAAGAAATGTTAGTGTGTGTACGGTCGGGGACGAATGGTCCAGAAAACAGAGTAAATCCAGTCGGAGTTAAGACAGACGCTTCTAAGTGCTTCGTGAAGTGCCATCATTCCTACAGCATCTTTGCTTCTATCTCCACCTACACCTCCTGAGCCCACCATGTCTCTCTCTCTCTCTCTCTTTAGAATTCTCCAAAGACACAGTTTCTTTTGCTCACAACCACCAAAACTCTTTTAACTCTTTAGGTTTCTTCAGACAGTCTTTATTTTTATTTTTTCCAAATATATTAAACTAACCCACTGAAAAGAAAAGAAAAAGAAAATATGTTATCTTTCTCAGTGAGAGGAAATGAGTTTTGTCAACCACAGAGTCTCGTCTCTCTCTTACTTTCTCTCACTACTGTTCTTTTTGTTCTGAGTCTTTTAATGAACAGAATTATGTTAATCGAAATCCCGGCGACAAGTTAGGGTTTACCTGTTTTTGGATATTTATATATCAATATTAATTATTTTAAGGTTATCACGACTGTCATAATGTCATCTCCACTTATCGAGTTGCATTGCTTACATAAAATATTTGGTCCATCTTTTTTTACTAAAATTTTAGTTTAGATTTAACAATTTTTCACTATATTTATCTAATGACAACCAAAATTTATCTGTAACTTTCTTACGTGAGTATTCAAAATTTCAAGTTTCTTTAGTTTTATAATTTATGGTGGTCTAATAGTTTAGAGACCAATTTGTATATTTTTTTCTATGACTTCCAAGTAGAGTTATCATAAATAATATATGTTATAACATTATATGCATTAGACTGTAATATGTATTATATGAGTTTTGAAATCCAGATGGTAACATGTTAATAATACAAACAACTAAATTATTTGCTCACATCAATTAAGTTGAAAATTAGTTGACTTTAAATACGCAGTTATTAAAAAAGTTTTTTTTATGGCAGCATCGCCGTGGTTTAGTGAAAGAACAAGGCGTAGCAGTTGTATGCTACCGGAATTCCATCCCCCCCATGAAAACAAAATCATACTTTGTAAAACATTTCAATGACATTTACCTATTTTTCTCTGGCTCTTGGGTGTAGACATGTTTGGGATAGCGGTTATGTGCTACTCAAACCACCCGGATATATATAATCAAAAGTTCCTTTTATTTAAATCTTTAATTGTTTTATTATGTCAGTCATTAAAGAAAAATTATTATAGAAAAAGAACTTTTCCAAAATTGCATATTTGTCAAATGATGTAAAAAATAAAGATAGAAAATAGAAAATATGAGAGAGTGGGGACAAGTATTATCTTCATTCTGGCTAGCAAGACAAATGTAGGTGTTGAGGGATGACAAAACTGGTTCTGTTTTTGTTCACTCCTCTAATTTACTTTTTTACCCTTACTTTTCCTCATAATTTACGACCCTATCGTTCTTCTTTTTTATCCTTGATATCGTACTGAAAATGAAGTGTGAAGTGTGGAGTGTGGACCAGTTTATCTCCCTCTCACACTGACACTGGTTCATGCGCGAGTTTCAATTCTAAAAGAATCAATTTTTTTGACAAAAAAGAAAAAGTGAATCAAATCTAGATTTGAGTCAACAAATAAATGTCTCGTGAAAACTGCAATATTATTGGGTTTATTAGTTACTGTTCATTATATTCTCCATAAGTGTATCTCATCCTTATTTCTGACACTTATTCTCTTTCTCGCTCGCTCGTTCATTCCAAATTCGTTTCTTTCTCTTCTGCTTCTTCAGTTAATGAAAGAATCATTAATCATTGGTTTTGAATGGTGAACGCAGATAAAAAAAAATACAGATCACACAGATCATATACAGATTACGAAGATTATGTAAATTATACAGATCATATTTTATATTATTATTTTATTATAAGATTCTTTTTACGATTTTGTAATTTAGATAAAATTTTAACTTATTAATATAAAAGAATATAAAACCTAAAATCATACATCTTAAAATTAGTTTATCGAGACTACAAATATTTAATTAATTTATCTTTAATTTTAAAATAAGTTTACATTTCAAGTAGTTAATGTATAATTTAATTTAAAACTAAATTATAAAATTTATATATTGCATAATGTATAATTAGGTAAATTAACATATAATTAAAATTACATTATGCTTCTACAAAATATCTTGTTGTATTTAGTTTCCATAATTGTTTTTTGTATTTATGTTGCTATTTGATAACTAATTATGTATGTGTTTTATTACATAAATAAATAATAATATATATTATATTTGATTTATTTAATTTCTTTGTAACTTTTATTTTAATTAAAAAATTGGATTAATTATAATGTAAACATGTAAGTATTTGTGTAATAAATAGGTAAATATGTAACTCATCGTGTATTAAATAGGTAAATATGTAAATATTATGTATTAATTATAACATAAACATGTGCAGTTTTCTTCTCTTATTTAGGGGCCGATTGGAAAGGGTTGTAGCTTTATAAATTTTGTTGTAAGATTTTGGCTGTAAATTTATGGCTCTGATTTTCCAAAAATAAAAGTTTGATTGGTAAATTCTTAAACACAAATGTTGTAGATATTAATTTAAATAAAATAATATATATATATAAATATAAAGTATTTAAAATATATGTTTTTTCTAGCATATATGCTGGAAATATATGATAAATTTTTAACTAAATTATTCATATTTATATTGATATTATATTAATCTTACAATTACACAAGATACTCCACTAACAAATAATAATAGTATATATCTTATTACAGTACNATAATAGTATATATCTTATTACAGTACATCTCTATATATAATAAAAGCGTAGCATTAACTTAAATACCGTGTTATATTGTCTGTTTTGGACTAGGTCGTATTGTTATTAGAAAATATTATCACATAATAATTATCACACAATATTTGTATCCATTATTATCTCAAAAATTAAATTCTATAACTAATTAATAATAATTATTATCTACATAATATTATTAATTTGTTTTTATTTATATACTTTTTACTTAAGTATTATTCCTTTTTAATCTAACAAACTAATATACACGACCAAGAAAACTATCTAACAAACTAATATTAATGACCAAGAAAACTATCTAACAAACTAATATTATTTGTTGTTTAGGTTAGACCAACTTTATTCAA
>OVAX01004329.1:0-13853 GCA_900406405.1 Lepidium africanum | reverse complement strand
CTTCTATAAATACTCAATGAATCGAGCTTGTGATTCATAGAGTTGAGAACAATAAAAACTTAATTGTTGTTTAGTTTTGAGAAGTTTCTAAGCAATAATAAGAGAGTTTAAAATTACCAAGTTGAACCATAAACATTAAATGAGCATAAGAAGTCAATGAGCCATTACGAAAGATTGTTAGAGATTTTTTTTTGTTTGAATATCTTAACCTACAAAATTGGAATTTTGTAGTTGCCTTTCCTACATGACTATAGTATATGATAATAAAAGTATTACAAAAAGAAAACTGACTTGAAGAAAATATATCATTAACAACTTTGGGTAGAATAAGGCATTTAAGCATTTGACAGACATTATACGACACTTAGAATTGTATTTTTCAAATAACTATGTTTTGATGGAAAAGTGTTTTGTTCATCAGAATTCAATTCTAGTTAATGACGTAAAGTTTAAATAATAGAATTTAAAGTTTCAACGGTTTAAGTTATGGATTAAATTTTACTGATCTAATTGTTAGAAAAATCTATATTTAGATTGATTCAAGTAACAAGATCAAGGAAGGGTTTAGAAAAGTCAACTTATATTTCGTTTCGTTTCATAGTGAGGATATTCAAATATATGGTGAAGTTAATAATTAATGAATAACCTATGAACTAGACAATATGATGCAAATATATAAAATTTCAAAAACTTAGAGCCCACGCTTTTATGGGAATTTTGTTAAGATAATAATCATGAGCCGACCACATGGAATGCTCAAGAGACATATTAAAAAGTATTAAAGACATTTCGACGCTTTTTGCTTTCATTGATCTGTACTGCTTCTTTGCCTTTTTAGCTTTTGCCTATGCCAATTGTCAACCTTCGTATCTCTCTCTCTAGCCATTTCTTAATTTCAACCAAATTATCATCTTTATGTATAAGCAGCCGGCAATTGCACAAATTGATTTACTAAATTTTTGTAGATTTATTGTTAGACTATCTATAGGAAACTTTATGTCAAATGACACGTTTTTTTCTTCTTTTGCAATATTCTACTTATCTCAATAAACATTTTTCAACTTTATTATAGTTGGATCGACAAGGTCCAATCTATAGCCAAAGCTCAAACTCTAAACTTCATGCTTCTTTTTCCTTACACCTAGAAAAACTCGAATCCGGGTACCTGAAGATTTGTAAAGTGGTCACTACCACTAAACCACCTGTCCTTGACACATATGTTCTTTTTTTTGTTAATAATTATTAAACATAGGTTAGAAGAATTATTATTGTGCAGTAAAATTTGACAAACCATAATGTATACATCGATTTTACTTAATAAATGATCCTCATGGTTTACACACAAATTTAGAAGAAAAATGAAACTTCTAAGTTTACGAAGATTCGCTTAAAAAAAAAAACTAAACAAAACAAAACTTCTAAGTTTTTGACTAAACTAAGTTTTTTTCACATTTTTGAAATTTGTATCAAAAAAAAAAACTAAACTAAACAATAATGCTAAAGCTAATACTAAACTTCATAAAACCTCATGATTCCTATAAGATTTTTAAGTTTTTAACTAAAATGATAACTATAACAAAAATTAATAAGACGTAAAAACTCATTTCTTTGTGATATAAATTTTGTCAGTGTATATATATTATTAAATTTTTATAATGGTATATATTTTATGAATAGTTAAAATATACTTGCATCACAAATCGAAAACATCACATAGCTTGTGACGAAAATTCCATCATATTATCTCAATCCTTAGTATTTTTTTGTCAACACTAATCAAGATTACAAGTCCGGTGGCAGGTAGTAAGTCCACTAAATAGCAGGCGCACTTGTACATTTAGAAATCGAATTCCACCATCTACATTATATAATAATTTGGCTAATTGGCCAGTCAGTTATGGTCCAATGTTGACAAAAAATCAAGATTACAAGTCCTATACATACTAAATGCTTTAATAGCAATACATAAACTAATTATCACAAATTGGTCCATTCATCAACTTTTTCTACTATTATTCAAATCTCTTAATTGGACCAGCCTAATTTTATCCACTATGTGATATTGTTAATAACTTGGAATCCCCTCTGCCTCTATATATACTTTGCATTTCTCAATCTCCAACTCACACCAAAACAACTAAGAGCGTTAACCTTCTCTTCCACTCGAGTCTTTCGTTTCACTGTCTCACTTCAAAAATGACTCAAAATCATTCTAATGAAGAAGGCTCAATTGGGACTTCATTACATGGAGTCACTGCAAAAGAACAAATTTTCTCTTTCTCCGTTGTTGATTCATCACAAACCGTCCCATTGGATGATCCAATGGTTAAATTTACCCTTCCGGTTGATTCTGAACATCGAGCCGAAGTGTTCAATCCACTCTCATTTGCTAAACCTCACATGAGAGCCTTTCACTTAGGATGGCTCTCATTCTTCACTTGCTTCGTTTCAACCTTCGCTGCTGCACCATTAGTCCCCATCATCCGCGACAACCTCAACCTCACCAAAACCGACATTGGAAACGCTGGAGTGGCCTCGGTCTCCGGAGCCATTTTCTCAAGGTTAGCCATGGGAGCAGTTTGTGACCTCCTTGGTGCACGGTACGGAACCGCCTTCTCCCTTATGTTAACCGCCCCAACCGTCTTCTCAATGTCATTCGTGGGCGATGCACGTGGATACTTAGCCATCCGGTTCATGATCGGATTCTGCCTCGCCACGTTCGTGTCGTGCCAATATTGGACCAGCGTCATGTTCAACGGCAAGATCATTGGACTCGTCAATGGCTGTGCCGGTGGTTGGGGAGATATGGGGGGTGGAGTGACTCAGCTGCTCATGCCTATGGTTTTCCACGTCATCAAACTTGCAGGAGCCACCCCGTTCAGTGCGTGGCGCATAGCTTTCTTCGTCCCTGGATTCCTTCAAGTTGTTATGGGCATTCTTGTCCTCTCTCTTGGCCAAGATCTCCCTGACGGTAACCTAAGAGCCCTTCAAAAGAGAGGTCAAGTTTCTAAAGACAAATTCTCTAAGGTAAATCTTCTATTTATTTACTTCCCACCAAAACATTATTAATAATACCTTTTTATATTGAAAATAGTCATGAAATTTTGCGATAAATTTTACTTTTAGCAAAATTTGTAAATTAATGTAGACAAGATTGGATTCATAACTCAAATTCTCTAAACTCCAAATTTTATCATACGGGAGAGTACATCACTTTTTGGAATTTGATAAAAACACTTCACAATATACATTTTCACACCAAGACAGTATTAAAAATATCTTTTTATATAGTTACAAAATTTTCTTGTGATCTTAAATGTTTTTCTTGGTATTATTTAGGTATTTTGGTTTGCTGTGAAGAATTACAGAACATGGATTTTATTTGTTCTCTATGGATCTTCCATGGGAATCGAATTAACTATCAACAACGTTATCTCCGGATATTTCTATGACAGGTTTGATTTCTTCTTCGTTAAACCTATATAATGATCTTAGTACGTACTTCTAGCACAAACAATAACCATCATTTTCTTGTTCTCTACGTATCAGGTTTAACCTTAAGCTTCAAACAGCTGGAATTGTAGCAGCCAGTTTCGGAATGGCAAACTTCTTCGCCCGCCCTTTTGGTGGCTACGCTTCTGATGTAGCGGCCCGGATCTTTGGCATGAGAGGCCGGTTATGGATGTTATGGATCTTTCAAACCGTAGGAGCTCTATTCTGTATTTGGCTTGGTCGTGCTAATTCACTTCCCATAGCAATCTTAGCAATGATGCTCTTCTCAGTCGGTACACAAGCCTCTTGCGGAGCCCTCTTTGGAGTTGCACCATTCGTCTCACGCCGTTCTCTTGGACTCATATCAGGACTAACTGGTGCTGGTGGAAACTTTGGGTCCGGTTTGACCCAACTGCTTTTCTTTTCATCATCAAGGTTTAGTACTGCAGAAGGTCTTTCGTTAATGGGCGTTATGGCAGTTTTGTGCACACTTCCGGTTGCGTTTATACATTTTCCGCAATGGGGAAGCATGTTTTTAAGACCATCAAGTAATGAAGAAAGATCGAAAGAGGAGTATTATTACGGTTCTGAGTGGACGGAGGGTGAAAAAGAACAAGGATTACACGAAGGAAGCATCAAGTTTGCTGAGAATAGTCGATCAGAGAGAGGCCGGAAAGTAGCTTTGGCTGACATTCCAACACCCGAGGAGTCCGAAAGTCCGACTCATGTATGAAGACAAAATCACAACATCTCTTTTTATAGTTTCATATTACTCTCATGTATAAATGAGTTCGGTACTTAGTGTTAATTAATCATTGTATTGTTTTTTCAAAGAAAGTTAAATTGTTAAGTTATCTCACAATCACATCTCAGAAACGATCTCATCAGAAGAATCCAAGCAGGAAATGATAAACTAATAAACTACAAACATTTATCAAATGATCAATTTTCAGAATATTGCATATAAATCTGTAAAAGTGGTTAGTGTGTTGCAAATTTTACAAGAGCACACAGAAGAACATTTAGTACAATATAGCATCATTTCTTGGGAAGTCTTTATTAAACAAACCCAAGAGGAGCCCAAGACAAATCCAAGAGGAGTCCAATATAAATTCACAAGGAGTCCAATACAAATCCTAAAGAACTCAATGTTTTGTCATAAACAATTTATGTAAGATTTCTTTATTAGATCTTTCATATAAATATGTTGGTTGTGTTCCACAGTAGTGTAACTTAGGTTGCGGATTGTGCAACCTTCCCTTTACTTTAATGAGATTAAACTGAGAACAATTCAATCTTGAAGACAATCTAGAGGGTTTTCCTTATTTTATATAATTCTTCCACAATAATGAGCTATTTCTCTTTTCTTCTATTTTCAATTGAATCTTTAATAAATCTTGCCTACGGTCTTAATGTAACAATGATCATCCAAGTTACATATATTATATTCAGGATTAGTTCATTTTATTCAGTGTAAAGGAATTTGGAAATCTTGTGTGCTGTAAAAGCAAAAGGAATGAGGAAAAGGCAAGCCTAAAATCTCTGTTAACATTCTATCGAAGTTCAAACCAAAATTGAAACCAAGCACAGTAGTGATTCCGTTTTTCTTTTTATTTCACTCAAATGCGAAGAAATGAATATTCGAAAACAAACAGTAATCATGTATATGGTTTACATATATAGAAGTCCAGTTTTATAGACCCTCAATGAGAAGAAATGGATATTCGAAAACCAATCTTAATTATATGTGTAGACCTTAAGAAATTTTAATGCAACTGAGATGATTGATATAAGATTCATGATAGAATATTCGGATATTTATCCAACGAATATTCGAATATAAATAAGGAGAATACTTCCTCTTTAATATTAATTAAATATAATACCATAATCGTCAACACGTGTGTCTTTTTAGAAAATAGAAATTCTACAGTACCACCAAAAATATTACTCTCCTGTTTCGTCTCCAAAAGACCGTTCAAACAACAATAAAAAAGAAAGAAAAGTCGCAAATCGATGATGATAATAATACTAATATAGAAGAATCTCTGACCTCTTAGTGCTTAAGAAATGCAGAGACTCCCGAGTATGGTTTCACTCTCTCAGGTGTGGCTTCAGAACACGTTAAAAACCATTCCCGAAACCATCAAAACCAAATCCTTCCCTCTCTCTCGGCATGACTCAATGGAGCCTTTTCCATTTTCCTTTAAGAGGAGGAGACGACTTGACTCTCTATCTTCAATCTTCAAGTCCGGCTTTAGCCTTAAGGTGCCTCTTGAAGTCCATAATGTCACCATTCCACTTGGTTATGCATTGTTTCTCACATACCCAAATCTCGTGTGCAACTTGGTTAATCAGTCTGAAGTCGTGACTCACTAGAACCAAACCACCATCCCACTCGTTCAATGCCTCAGCTAGCGAGTCGATTGTCTCAATGTCCAAATGGTTAGTCGGCTCGTCCAATAGAAGCATGTTAGGCTGCTTGTAAGCCAACCACGCAAATATGACTCTACTCCTCTGTCCATCAGAAAGATTCTTCATTGGCATGACTTGGGCCTTACCAGTTAGACCGAACCTACCAATCGCAGCTCTCATTTTCTCCTCTTCGTTACCAGGGAACTCCCTCATCATGTAGAGAAGTGCAGGCATATCCAGGTCAAGCTTCTCGGCCAGATGCTGATGGTACTGAGCAATCTTCAAGTGATTGTGACGCCGTACCATTCCTTCAGTTGGCGTCAATTCACCAGTCATGAGCTTCAAAAGTGTACTCTTTCCAGCTCCATTAGGACCCACTAGGGCGACCCTTGAGTCCAAGTCGACACCAAAGTCGATGTTCTTGTATATGAGATAGTCCGGTGTGTACCCAAAAGAGACTTCTACAAACTGAAGCACTGGGGGTGGAAGCTTCCCGACATCAGCAAAGCGGAAAACCAGAACACTATCTCTTGAGACCTTTTCTGTGAGCCCACCTCTCTCCATCTTTGCCAATGTCTTCTCCTTACTCTGAGCTTGACGAGCAAGTTTTGCAGACCCGTGACCAAACCGAGCAATGTACTCCTTCATGTGAGAAATCTGCTCCTGCTCCCATCTGTATTGTTTCATCTGGTTCTCTTCTAGTTCAGAACGAGTCTGGCAATACTGATCAAAGTTACCAGTGTAGTACTTAAGCTGTTTGCTTTGCATGTGGATGATGTTTGTACAGACTCCATTCAAGAAATCCTGTGAGTGGGATACAACAACAAGGATTCGATCAAAATTCTTCAGGCTCTCTTCCAACCAGACACAAGCTTCCAAGTCTGTTTCAGCAGAAAATATTCAAGTCAGCATTACAAAGCACGAAAATAACAAACACACTTTAGAAAACCATCCAAGGCAAGACAAAAATATAGTAAAGATCACCAACCTAAATGGTTTGTCGGCTCATCAAGCAAAAGGATTGTGGGCATTATAAATAGTGCTCTTGCTAGTGCAATTCTCATCCTCCATCCACCAGAAAAATCTTTCGTCTTCTTAGCCTGCATTGCCTTGTCAAAACCAAGTCCATACAGAATTTCGGCAGCTCTCTTCTCTGCAGTTGCAGCATCCATGGCTTCTAACCTCTCATAGATAGAATCAAGACGCTCTCCGCCTCCATCCTCCTAAAAAAACAACAATAATAAACAGATATAATTAGCATCCAACAAGAAAATAAAGTTCAATTTACCATCTAGTTTATTGCTGTTTAAACTTTATACACACCTGCTCCATAAGAGTTTCAACTTCCTTCTCCAACCTCAACCTCTCCTCATCACAGCTAACTACAGCCTCAAGGGAAGACATATCAGTAGCTTCAATTTCGTGGGAAAGATGATAGATGTCCATGTGATCCGGAATCGGTATTTCCCTGCGTCCGATTGCAGTTAAAAGAGTGGACTTTCCACAACCATTCAACCCAAGCAGACCATACCGCCTTCCGTAGTTAAGCTCCAACATTGAATCGACAATGAGGTCATGACCATGAAACGTTACAGACAGAGATTCTATCTGCCAACACATATTAAGGAAATTAAGGAATACATCTATCAAATCTCTAATCTCTAAAAACAGTTAACACATAGTATATGCAATCAAACCAAGGATTATCTATATCAGCTAAATCGTGAAACAGAAATATTCACATATCAAAGGACACAAACCAATAATTCGCCAATATATATAAAGGAGTAAACATTAAACGCATCAGAACATCATGTCACAGAGACTCAATTAAAAGACTTACTCGAATATCCCTAGATTGTGGATGGGAACATAAAATTCCGGTACAGTTCCGATCAGAAATTTGAAGAGAATTGACACCACTCGACAAGCTATCAACTCCATTGGAAGAAGTAGCGGCAGTCTTAGAAGAAGCAGCAGCTTTACCACCTCTTTTAGCGGCGGCTGCAGCTTTTTTCTGAGCTGCCTTCTTCTTGCTAGCGTCAGACACCATCTTACAAAATCTCCCTGAAAAATAAAAAAATCAAATCCGTCAAAATTAACAAATCGAGAATCCAGATCGAAGAACCCAAAAAAATCGGAAGATGAAAGACAACAATAATTAAAGAAAGAAAAGTACCTTAGAGATTGGGGAGATCGGGAGCTGGAAAGATCTGTAGATCTAGGGTTATGGAGAGTCCGCAAAAAACCTGTTCGGCAAATTAGGGTTAATGGTTGTTTCTGTTGACACGAGGTAGAAGAATCAGTATTTATAGGAGAGGATGATTCTAAGTGTGCCACGTGTACGGCGAGACTGAGTTAGCTTTACAATTCAGTTGCGTATCAGGATTCAACACCAACTTCCGTCTGCTCGCTCGGTCCCCAATAAGGTGCTGTTTCATGTGGGCTTTTATTTGGGCTTTATAAATAATAGGCCCAACATGTGAAAGTTCAAAAGCGAGAAATAAAAGCCCAATGATTTTATTTTGTTTGGGCCGTCTTATTCTTCCAAAGTTTAGGTAAGCCTGTTAAAGGAATATTTGTTAAAAGCCTAAAGGGCTGTTTTAGCTAAAGAGTCAGAGATAAGAATGTTGAGTCTTGGTCCTGTCATTGTTCATTGTTGAGGATGATCATGATTAATGATAATGAACATGAAAGGTCTTATCGATCAGCTTTTGTGTTAAATTACATATTGTAGAATAGATGACTATAGATTGTACGTACGTAGTCAGACTTACGAGTATACATGTAGGAATCAGTACCCTTGTGAAAAGATAAAACTAATTCTACTAGTCACTACTAAAGAGTTCATTTTACATATATCCTTTTCTTATTGAATTTAATCGAACAACAAAAATATCGATAGTATACCGGCAATGTCAATAAATGACTCGATTTTCATGGTTATTCATTTTCCTGATGTCATGTCAAATTAAGATATCTTAGCTCATGATCTTTAAAAATGAAAATTGAGAAAGACTAGCTAAAGCTCGAAGAATGAAGAATTGACTCGTAATTGTCAAGTCAATGAATTTGTCTGGTCTGGGTTGAAGATTCAACCAAACCCATCAATTGGGTTATATGTCTGTTCAAAAAAAAAAAAAAAAAGAGTTAAATGTTTTCATATTGAAATTGAATTTTGTTTCCAGGTATGAAAGTTCGTCGTCCTTATCATCATTCACTCATTGCAAAAAAAGTTTGGAAATTAGTGCGTACGAAGAAGGGACGAAACCAAAACAATAAAACATTTTCATAAAATACCAAAGTAAGGAAAAAGATGTGAAGGTGAAGAAAGATAAAAAGACCAAAGCATTGACTCCTAAAAAGGCTAACATGTCTTTCTCTTTTTCTTCTTTCGTTTTGATATATTGGACCTCATTATTACCTTCTTGTGCAAGAAGCTGGTGTTACGAAATAGAGCCTATGTTCTGTATACTTGCTGATCTATTTGTACACATCAGTCAATTTGCTATTTTTTAAGCAATGCAAATAGTGTAACCGGTTCTTTGAATGATGGATCATGGATCCTAGAATAGTATATTTATTTCGTACATTTTAACACTATTTAAAAATTTTATTAATGATAAGAAGCAAACCTTAGTGACAAAAAAAAAAAACCAAACCTAGAACCTCGTATAAAAAACTGGTAAATATTGTTTATTGAGTTTTCCGCAAAAAAAAAAAAAATTATACATCTCGTTTTTTTATCAAACACTAGATTTGTGTGTCTACCTTTAGTAGATTTACCACATGCCACTAGACTAAAGATTACCTAGATTATACATCTCATTTTAAATATTATTTTATTTTCTATATTTGAAAAATAAAACTGAATTTCATGAAATTGAAAATAATACCTAATATATGTTTTATACAAAATTGAAAAGAATTTTTTTGTAATCACTTGCATAAGATTTATTTTTATTTTAATAGTAGATTTGAATTTTTTGTCACTAAAATTTGATTAATATGTTATTTATCAATTTATAGTGATTACAAAAGATTATTTTTTGTATCATTTAACATTTCATTATTCATTTTTTTGTCAAACATATTTCATTATTCTTTAAAGGCAGAAAAAGATTTTATGATGGCAACAAAAAAAATGTTTATAGAATTTGAAGAGTTTTTTTTTTCTTTTTGTACATAACATCTTTGTTCAATCATAGTTTTTTTGTATTGTACTACGTATATTAATAATAATGTATATAATGAGTGANTTTTTTTGTATTGTACTACGTATATTAATAATAATGTATATAATGAGTGAAAGTGCATCATGAAAACAACAGATTATATGTGCATGTAATAAAGAATCATCGAATATTCCTGTCACAGTTTTGTTTTACTTTTGTTTTTTTATCCGAATTATGATGAGCATTCTAAAATTATATCATCTTTCAATGTATTTTTTTCTTTCTTTCTTTACCTTTTTTTCTTTATCTTTTTTTTTTTTCTCTTTTCTTTTATGGTCTTTTGGTCCACTTTTCTTGGCATGCCCTACTAAAGCCCACGTGGTAAGAACCGACGACAATCATCAAGCCTAATAAAAAGAGAAAAGAATCATTTGATCCCTAATTAACTAAACCTTTTGAAAACATTACTATAACATTTTAATTACACCATTAAACCAAAAAATGTAACATGGACGACCTCTTGTCATGCAACCAAGTTTAAATATTGATAAAAACATCTAAATGAGGAAAATCATGTGCCTTCTTCGTCACATTTTTGTTTATACATTTCTCCACCAAACTCTTCCGACAATATCAACAAACAATTATTATTTTATTCAGTTATTTTAGATTATAGTATTTTTCTTTTCATTACCATTTGCTATCGATTTTAAATTATTTCCTACTGTTTTCTTATTATACAATCCAAATGAATCTTCTAAAGTCTACCGTGTTCAACTAAGATGTAAAATTTTAAGGGGCTTTAAAATAAATACAATTGAGTTTTTTTTTTAGAATTGATATCGTTTTAGAGTCATTTAAAACATTTTATTATACAAATGAAAACTAGCAATGTGGAAATGCGTTGACGGGGACGAGTCGTGTTTAGCTTAGACTTCCATGAATATTGGCCACTCAAAAATACACTTACTAGCCATACAATTTAGTTCATTTTCTCTCGTAATGTTTTGAATCATAATGCACTTTGGAATACATATAAAGCTCATCATCAAATCTTATTTCCAGAGTAAAGCTAAATTAACGGAATATGATAAACTTTTAAATTTTTGTAAAGTGAAAAAGGCTTTTGAAAAAATATTATAGTTAATATTTATATGTAAATAAAAGTATAAAGAGAGTGTAATTTTTAAGCGTGTTCAAAGCTTTATTATTTTACTTTTAAGTAAATTTATTTTTAAATCCTTACTTTCCTCGAACTCGAATGGAACTTTCCTCGAAAAAAAGTTGAAAATTTGGAAATGAAGATGATGAGCATGAAGCATGAGGATGATACATGAAGCACCTCGCATCATAATATATAATTCTTACACATGTTCAAGCATGTATGATTAATTTTTAATAAATAGTATATGAGATGTCGCATCAAATGCACATGCAGAATAAAAACATGAATACGACGACTATAATGAAGTCAATTTAAATTTCTTATTAATGAGGTACTATACAACAAAAATAAATAATTTTTTTTTGGCTTTTACGTTACAAAAGAAGGGTTAAAAGGAAATAAATAGAAAAAAAAAAAGTGAGCATTGATGTCATGGGTTGGCATTCACTATATGTCGACTTACCTATCCAACTCCATAACATGTACTACTACTACTAAACCTCTTTCTTGGCCAAAACAATACTAGTTATTTTTTAATTTCACCTGTAATTAATCACTAACTTTAAAAAGACCTAGAATAAATACAATATGGGTCTAAATGGTGAATGAGGAATTGTGAGGAATTATGAGGAATTGAGGAATCTTTTTTAATTCCACATGTTTTCCATTCCTCATTTACAATTTGGATATTGAGGAATTGGAGAATTTTTGACATGTGGAATTGTCAACTTTTTTTTTTTGCAATAAGAAAAAGAAAAAAAATAAAGAGTAAGATTTTAAAATTTGATTTGCATTAAAGACTTTGGAGCTTAATTGCCAAAAGCATTTGTATGATTATCTTTGTGAATAACATTATCTTTTAATTTTTTGTTTTGTTTTTAGGTGTTGTTCTTTTCCTTATCTAGAAACTCCATCCGAATGATCTGTTTGGATGATCTGTTTAGATGATGCATCTGGATGATATTATTTTCTTCATCTGAAAACTCCATCTCGATGATGCGTTTAGATAAAGTTATGTTTTTTTCTGCATTTGTATAAATTAGTTGGATGTAGTTTGTAACCAAATGATTAAAAAGAACATGCTTTGTGTTAAATTATCTTTTTATGATATAAATTATATTTACAACTACATAAGTATCAAAATTATTTTTAAAATAACTAATAAAATTGTATATTTTAGTTACATAGTTAAATTTTAGTAAATAATTATATCTAAAACTTTTAAAAATTATTATTAAACATATTAATACATAAAAAATAATAAATATTCATACATTTCAATGCATAAAAACATAAAAGATATTTCAAACACATAAAAATTATAGAAACAAATTAAAACGAAGAGAGAGTGTGAAAATGAAGAGAAAGAGTAAAATGAGGAGAAAGTAAAAAGATGACAGCGAGTAAAAATAGGAGAGAGTGTAAAAAAAGAAGAGAGAGTAAAAAGAGGAGAAAAAGTAAAAAAAGGAAAAAGAGTGAAAAGAAGAGAGAGTAAAAAGAAGAGAGAAAGTAAAAAGAGGAAATAGAGTAAAAAGAGGAGAATGAGTAAAAATAGGAGAGAGAGTAAAAAGTAGAGAAAGAGTAAAAAAATGAGAGAGAGTAAAAAAAATGAGTGATAGTAAAAAGTAGAGAAAGAGTAAAAAAGAGGAGAGATAGTAAAAAAAGGAGAGAGAGTAAAAAAAGGAGAGAGAGTGAAAATGAGGAGAGAGAGTTAAAAAGAGGAGAGAGAGTAAAAATGAGGAGAGAGAGTAAAAGAGATGAGAGAGAGTGAAAATGAGGAGAGAGTAAATATCAGGAAAGAGAGTAAAAGAGATGCGAAGAGAGTAAAATGTGGAGAGAGAGTAAAAAAAAAGAAACGAGTAAAAAAGAGAAAAGATAATGAAAATGATGAGAGAGAGTAAAAAAGATGAGAGAGAGTAAAAATTAGGAGAAAAACAATAAAAAGAGAAAAAAAAAACAATAAAATTATAAGGGTATTTTAGTATTTTACAAATTTTTACAAGTCCATTTTCATCCAAATGCACTAACCAAACATATCTGAAATTTTTAAAAATTGTGGATGAGTTTGCTAAATTCATCTAGATGCTCTATCAGGATGAGACACTTAAATTGTCTAAAAGAACAATAATTTTCATCTTCCATCTGGATAGAGTATTTGGATGGACAAAAGAAGAATACTTTACTTGTGAACATGAATAAATATGTTGATGTGTATATATTTCATATGTACCTATGCAGAAATAATATATTGATTAGAAAATACGATGATTTAATTTTTATACAATGCAGAAAAATATATAAGTGATGATTTAGTTATCGTATACATTGCATAAAAAAGTATGAAAATTTAATTTTCAAATAATGTTTTTTTATTTTTACTTTTAAAAATATGAATTTGTTTATTATTATTAATTTTTTAAAATTAATTATTTTTATAAAATTCATCCATATTCTGCGGTTACCATTTGAATTTAGACCACCATTATTAGTGGTCTCTAAGGAGTTTTTTAAATTAAAATAATCAAAAGTGAGGGGAGAGAAGGAAAGAGGGTTTCTTAAATAAGAAACCCAAGAGTTGGGTTTCTAATGACGTGGCGGATTCTGAT
>OVAX01004328.1:0-13860 GCA_900406405.1 Lepidium africanum | reverse complement strand
AAAATCACTACCCAGATTTCTGCTTAGTTCATTGACTTCACTCTCCTCATAAGCCCATCTTTATTTCATTACTGCAACTCGCCATCTATTTCTACTGTTTGCTTACTTTGTTTCCGCATTTTATTAGTCTCTGTTTTCAGGTTTCATGTGTTTCAGCTTCGATTGATTTTACTTAGTCATTTTCATGCCTGTTTTCTCTGCTTGTTTAGTTTTGCATTAGAAGTTGATAGTGACATAATCAATTGCATCTACAGTTTTTCCCTGATTTTGCTTGAACTAGATAGTCATCCGCACCCATAGTGCTAACATCACACTTTGGTTTCGACAACCTTATATACTATAAAGATTTGATAAACCGGACGAAAAATCTTGTTATTAAGACTCCAGAGTAAACAGAGTATCCATAACATTAACCTGAACGCCTGCTGGAAATTTATACATCGCCCGAAGATTGACGAGATCCGCCTCAGCAAGAGTTGACAGGACATGAGCATGGTAATCATGGGCAAGATATATTTTGGGAAGACCAGACCTCAGAACGGAAACTCGGTGGGGACTAGGGTTTGGAATTGGATATCTCCCGCTGATTTTATCGATGTAGTCGTAACTTGTATTGGGACCAGCCTTTTCAAGGCAACTTGGAGAAACCTCCATCGAAGAGCTAGACTTACTTTCATCGCTGAAAGCACGAGGACTATCGTCCTTGTCAAATTTAGAAGAATTTCTTCGAGAACGAGTCGACATCGTGATAATCGCATAGAAGAATGCAGAAACGGAAACAACAAAACATGAACATATGAAGGATCAAAACTACTAGAGATAAAAAAATTAAAATTGTAGAGAATACGAAGAAGTTGAAAATGAAAGATTAAAAGCAGGAAAAGAAAGTGAATGCCTTCAGTAATGGCGATATTTGCACTTAAAAGAGAAAACGAAAAGAAGTTATACTGAGAAGAAAGAAACTATCGGGTACTGACCAAGAAAGAATAATCACCACACATGTGCTAACAATCAAGCGGATGGAATCCAAGGACTGACACACGCAACAAAGATCGACAGCTCATGGAGGCCAATGACAAATCAACGAACCAGATACAATGACGATTCTTTAAAAAAAAAGGCAATCCAATGGCTCAGAATCGTCGACAAAACCAAACGGCCAGGATCTAAAGACCCTTCAAATCGTGCTGTATGAATCAATGGCTAAGATCAAATAGCATTAATCCAACGGTTAGACCCCATAGGTCAATCCAATCAACTTTAATGGCAAAAATAATCTGCCACCTCTACAAATCAATCAACGACTAAGATAGACCAGTACTGATCCAAAGGATAGACTACGAAGGACCATCTAATCAATATTAATGAATCGTTGCCTCAAGACCTCGATCCACAGCTACAAGAAATCGACATTGATTCGACAAACAGACCCCAATAGTCCTTTAAATCAACAATAATAGAAAAAATGGACTGTCATTTTGACGATCCCAATCCTCGTCAAAAATAAGCAAGATAAGAATACAACACGCGTGATCTAGCAGAAAATGCGCGCTCTAAAAATTATAACCCCAGCTTTCAAGCGAACTAACCTTAGGTAGAAGCAAAAAATTCGCGCATATGAAATTGACGCGACAATAAAAGCAAGTAAAGAACATCTTTCGAACAAAATCAAGCGCGAAAATAAGCTTAAGAACGGGACAAACAAGCCCGCAAACAAGTTAAAAAAAACTACAAGTTTTAATGAATAACCATAACATTATTAACAATGAAATAATGAAAAGTGATTTGCACTAAAACAAAACTCGACAAAGTACAAAATTGTGAATCCAAAAGCAATGCGCGTTATAAGCAAGTTCGAAAGATAAGCGAAAACAAGAAAGAACCGAGAAAAGAATGCAAACCAAACCAAAGCAAGCTTTATTTTAATACTACTAAAGAAAAAGCTTAATCAATACGACCACGCAATGAGCAAGGCTTATGAAACTTGCTCCCAAATTTATTTACCCCGGTAGGAATTTCATCGGCATTAATTTTCCATCAGAGCACCTGAATAATCCGAAGAAGAAGGATGAAGTCCAGGGCTAGCGTCGGGAAGCTCGAACCTACCTTCCATAGCATCAAGTTCGAGCTCTTCATTTTTGTACTTCGCTGCAAGCTCACCAATCAAAAGAGTTCCATGATTGATCATATTGATAAGAGAGAACCATGTCCTAGTATGATCTTGGCGGATTTGAAAAGCCTGACGCTCTTTCTGGCATTCAGAATTCGGCTTAGAGCAAGCGCGGTGTCTCTTTTCCTTGGTGGAAAACTCGTCTGTGACAGCTCGAATGGCTTCAGCGACAGCTCTGTCGCGAGCTTCACGCATCTTCTTCTTCTCATCTAGAGCGATAGAGAAATTAGCAGCGACAGTTTCAGCTTCCACAAGTTGTTTCATAAGCTCCTCGACCTCAACTTTACGGTGATTGGCCTCAGCAACACGGTCCAAGATCTTATTATTCAGATCGCGAACAAAATCCGCAAATGTTGAAATGGAGCGATCTGACACCTAAGACTTCTTCGGCAGTGTAGGGTGATTGATGTTATAGTCATAGTTGGAAACAAGCTTATTGACTGCCCCCATCATCTTCAATGTTTAGATAATAAACTCAAATCTCCCCGTCAAGAAAAACAAGAGCTACACGCACATGAGTAAAAAAAAAAAAGAGAAAAGAGGATGAGAAAACTCACAAGGCCAACAGCGTGAGCCATATCGATGTAGTCCTCCTTACGTTTTAAGTTATATAAGCGGAGAGAGCAAGCAGCCCTTTGGCTTACAATGACAAAAAAAGGATCCCCATACTTCGGCGATCTTCGACATGGCCACCTACAGTCATGTTTGAACTCCTGTATATAGCGAGATCCACTACTTGATCCCTGAGCTTTTACAGATTTTTTCTTACTGCGATCGCTATTCAGGGAACCAGCTCGATCCTCTTTTCGGGATGGTTCACAATCCCCATACCCAGAAGAAGCTTCTGTATCTCAGGTGGGGGATCCAGGAATCAAACTCATTGAATCGGGGATATTAACAGCGTCAGCCGCTTCAGACTAACCTGAGGCCACAAATTTTTTCTCAATGGGAGCATAAGAAGGCCGAGTCCAAGTATTCGTCTTACGAGACGATGAAGAGCTTTTTGATACTAAAAAAAGGGGTTCATAAAATAAAGACGAAAATACATCCAAAAAATAAAGGTGCATAAACACAAGCACGAGAGACCGACAAAACCTCACCTTTACCTTGGCGAGTAGAAGGATTCAGAGGTCGGGAGCCTTTGTTGGATGATGCATCAGGGTTTCCCATCAGATAGCTAAGGAGAAGAGGTATCGGGAAAAAATATTGACAAACGCGAACTAGAGGTGTTGGCAAAAAAGCTTGACAAACGCCAACTAGAGTAAACATACTCAAATCAGTACAACAACGGTTCAAGCAACGAACCAATGCTTTTTGCGACTATGACGAGGGACATGGTCCAAGCGAGCTTTTAAAGAAAGCAAACGGCATGTTAATGTACAAAATGAGGAAAAAAAACAAAAGCAACGTAAAAGTGAACCTAGGAAAGCGTGCTACTAAGCAACAATTATTCATAACCGTTATCGCTGTATTTGGTTAAAAGAATCTTGTCCGCGGAAAAAATCTGACATAAAATTTGTTCGGGCTAAATGCAAAGAACCTCTCCCTCCATCCATCCTCGCGATAAGGAAAACGATCACAACTTTACACCCAATTCTAGGGACGAGGTAAAAGTAAGGTCGACAGCCAGGATGTTTGATCAATAACAACTACTAGAAGGTCACCGGACATATTGTCCTCCCACACTCAGACGCAAGAGTAAAAAGGGTGAGAGAAAGGCGAACAAAAGAAAACGTAAGTTAGAAAAGTGAAAGGCTAAGCGAATAGATCAATTCAAGGAGCAGAGAGGAATTGGAAAGATAAGATTACAAACATCAAAATAAAGGATTGACCAGAACATGTTATGAGAAGAAATGTCTTCAGGTGAAGTAGGGAGACAGAAATCAATAGACCCAGGAATGTGGTGACATAAGCGGAACTCTTCGAGAGCGTCGGTGGTTAGCGATTCGACTCGTAACCGAGAGCGGCGACCCAAACCACTGGTGTTATTAAAACGGGATCGAGATTTTGATCCAGCTAAAGCATCAGGGCTATTTGACTCGCTAGATGAAGACATGATCAGAAAGAAATAAGATGAAGGGAGAACAACCGAGAGAGCGAAAAAAACTTTTTTGAGGAAAGTAACAAAATAAGAGAAGAAAAAAAGAAAAGGGGAGGTTTAAGTAACAAGGGAGAGAAGTGGAATTCAAACTGTTTCCACTACTAAGAGAAATAACAGATGACCCTTATAGATACAAGAAGTGACTATGCATGACATAAGAGAGAAGAAGTACCTTGGAAATATCAAGCGGCGGCTAAAGTAGAATGACTAGTCCTAAGTGTTGAAGGAAGCTTAGGAGAATCTAGCTTTAGCACCGTTTTTTGTTAGAAAAAGCCGATTTGATTAACCAAAAAATCTGAAAGATTCGAGGTAGATGAACTCGAATCTAACGAGCTTTCAAATTCAAAAATAACGCCAAGCTAAATCGCAAAACACGGAGAGAAGAATAATATCGCAACAGCTTTCCTAGCGAACTCATTTAGAAAACTGGGAGGCAACTGTTGATACCAGGTCTTGCACAACTCAGCCTGCTAAAAGCCTATTTTGTGCGCGGACCTTGAAGTGAAAATGGGCCGAGAATGCACGAGCCCAACAAGCGTAAATCTTTTGTATCAGGTCGAATAAAATGAAGAAAGACGAGCGTGGGATGATGTGGAGCGATGGAAGAATAGGAATGAAGTGGTTATGAGAAGCGAACTGAATGGCGAAAAAGGGAATAAAGTCGAAATCTTATAATATAAAAGAGAGAAGAAACAAAAGGAAAAGAGGGCTCGAAAAAAACCCTAGAAGTCGAAAATAGGCTAAATACCCTAGTTTAACATTTAATTATTGTAACAAAGATCATCCATCAATAAAATTCAATTCATTTATCTTATTTTCTCTTTAATTCGTTACTTCATTGCTCTTTACATTTTCGTTGATTGATTTAGCATCATCAAGAGAGTAGGGAACCCAAAGAAAAACTACTATTAGAGCCCATGTTTATGATCTGCTCAATAAAATTTGTTTTTTCCCAATTATCTTCGTATTAGTTAAAAAGCAGACGACTTTTATAGAAATTGAAGTAGACTAGAACAGTTCCGTTTACTTGGACAGCAATTATGATTGCTTTTCTGCTCAATTTTAATACTCATTTTTGTTGGAAAAGATCAATACAATTTCATCAATATTTTGAATTTTCTTCTTCCATTATTTTAAGAAAATAATAGAAGAAAGAAAAAAGAAGGTTCCTCCATTAACTTTCTTCCTCCTCTTTTTGGCCCTTTTTTCTTGCTCATTTTGATGTTAGAGTTGAAAACATCGATCCTCATGACATATTGAGCATTTAGTTCTTCGATTTTGTTTTTTTGGTTCTGATAAAATGCTAACCAATGAGTACTTATTAAAATTCAGTTCAGTTTGATTTCAATCCTTGTTTTTTTGTTATAAAAATGTGGTTACCTATTAAAATTTGGTTTGGTTTCGGTTCGGATATCTTTGTCTATTTATTTTTTAAAATGAAAATAAATCTTAGAAAACCATAAATTAATTATAAAAATTGAATATGTTAGTTTTTTTAGTAATTATGATTCAAATTGACTAACAAATTTGGATTTATATTTACAATTTTGGATATTTAGATTATTAAATTCTATATAAATTATTATTTTTAAATATAATATTTTATTTCAGTTATTTCGGGTAACTATTTGAATTTTGGTTCCATACCTATTAGGTCTCAGTTCTTGAATTTAGAAACCGTTCGATTATTTAACTGATTCTGGTTTGATTTGGTTCCTTGTATTTTGGGTCGGTTTGGCTTGGTAGGCCTATGCATGCCTATTATATTTGAATTAATTCAAGAGAAATTGTAGTAACTAACATAAAAATTTTGGTATTTAAATGAGCGAAAAAGCTATGATAAATATCCTACTGTTTAGAAAAGAATTGTATTACCTTTATCTCTACTATCTTTCTCATTCTCTTCTCTTTCACGACTTTTTTTCTTATTCTCACTTTCTCATTTTCTCTCTTTCTCTCATTCATTTTCTCTAACTAGAACAAGTAACTTTAATAAATAACAATAAAACATGGTTTTATTTTATATAGAAGAAGATGCATCACAATTTTCATAATTTGTTTTCTTGATTTTGGTGTACACATTAATATATCAAAAATGGAAAAAATCATTTTTTGATTATTTTATTCAAAAATTTGATTATTTGTGTATATTTGAAACAAATATTCAAAAATCAAAAATGAAAAAAAATTACGAACATGATGTCATTGTTGCAGGTCAGCTCAAGTTCTCATAAAGTAGATGAGATGATTTGACAAATTTTCTGATAATAAACCGATAACTATTATTTTATTTGATAACTATTATTTTATCCGATAACTATTAGGTAATATTGAAAAAATTAACCGATGATTATTATTTTATCCGATAAGTATCCAGTTATCAGTTTACTTATCTGTATTAATGCATAACATATCCGTTAATCAAATATATGATTATCAGATATGAATATTAGATAATATATTTAATGTCTTATTAAGATTGAAAGTATGTTGTTTAACTGTGGTACCGAATTATTGGATGTATTATAGTTTTTAACATCTAACAATTTATTTATCAGGCAATGTCTAGTAACAAGGCACTGAGCCCAATCTGCATCAACAAAAGCATTTAAACGAAGTTCAAAATCAGATGTGTAAGAGAGACCATGACCCAGATTATTCTTGAGATATTTCTGAATACGTTGAGCTGCTTTCATATGAACATCAATCAGTTTGCTTAAGTATTGACTCAAAGTGTTGACAACAAAGGTAATATCCGGTCTTGTGATTATTAAGTAAATTGATTGGCCAATCAACTCATGGTATGGAGAAGCATCTTCTAGAGGTATTCCCGTGTCTTGATATGTTTGTATTTTAGCTTATTTTAGATGCATTATTCAACATGTTTTGCATCCAAATCCATTTCATTTGCTTCATTTTAGAGTCCTCTTAGGAACACATTGCATATTCAACACTTGCATTGCATATGGAGTGATTCTTAGGTACTTTGGAGACTTTTTGGAGTGTTTCTGCTGCAATTGGACGTAAGGAGCTGTCTGGACAAAGTTGGAGTGCAAGGAAGGATCAAGGAAGTAACTAAGGACGAGATTTCACGCAGCTCGCTGATTATACTCGACCACACAGATCGAGTTATTGGAAGACTGGACGAACCAGGCCCAACTCGAACCTAAGCCTTGACATACTGGCCGCGAGTTGTACCTTATCCGAAGCTCTTAGACTACTCAATGTAGTAACTCAACCAGACACCCACGAGTTCTGACATTTCTGAAGATCAAGAGACAACTCGACCACTCAGCTCGAAGTGCTGCTTCGAGTTATCTATCAGCTTTCACTTTGTTGTATTTTTTTAATTCCGCGTTGACTTTTTTAGGGCTTCTGTATTTGGGCTCTAAATACCCTTTTTAGTCCTAAACAAGACAACAAACGTCATTTTCCAAATCTAGAATTCACTTTTCTCTCATTTTCTCTTGTAAGGTTGCTAGATTTGGTTATTATGATAATTTATGTTTGAGTTTTTGCTTCTTTATCTTTGTTGTTTCCATTTCTTTGCTTATCTAATCATGCTTTCCATTTCTATTTCTGGTTTTATGCTTGCATCCATGGTTAGTGAGTAAATTCCATATGGGTTCTTGAGGAAATGGTGAGATCATGGTAGATTAAGGAATTAAGTGCATTCATGTTAGATCTCTTCAGTTTAGGTGTTCTTAATGCTAATTTCTTTCTGGCCATTTGAGATTTGAACTTGTGCTTTCTCACACCCACAAGGTGTTCGATGAAATGCTTGACTGAGCTTAGTTCTAAGATTTGCTCTCCTAGCCTAAGGTATTGGTTGTTTAGGAAGTAAATTGGTTAGAATAGTTGATTTATCATGCCTTCTTAGCTGTGGATCACCATGAGATTGGGTTAGGTTGCAGCTTGAGAAGATGATTAGTATCCATGAGAGTGATTTCGATTATATTCGAATCTATAGCCTAGAGGTCTTGCTTGTTTGTTTGTTAGATGAGATTGAAAGTTCCTGAGTCTGGCTAGATCATTGATACCATTCCTCAAAAGTCCATTCATTTCATATTGCTTAATACATCTTGCTGTTTAGTTTATTACTTGCTTTATTTTCTGTCTTATTTCTCTGTTCCTTATTTTGCTACTATGTTCTTGTTGTTTATGTTTTGCTTTAATTTTGTTTTGATCATCAAACTCACTGTTGATTATGCCTGAACTAGTGTAGTTTCTCATATCTTGAGTGCTTGCATTACATTCTTGGTTTGACACCTTATATAATATAAGGATTTGATAACTTGGTGGCAAAAGCTTGTTATCATATATTTACTTAGCTTGATTATTGGATCCATTGGAACTAAAACTGGTTTACAAGCTAACATTCATGTAGTTGCCAAGATATCAAGAGCCTACTTGCGTTGACAAACTGAGATCTGAGCTGAGTTCCGAGCAATTTCCAAACCTAAGAAGAAATGTGATATACCCATGTCTTTGATCTTGAAAGATTGATGAAGAATAGACTTAAGAGCCTGCAATTCTGGGTCACTGTTGGAAGCAATCATAATTTCATCGACATATACTAGGAGAGCAATAAAAGCACCACCATTCTGTTGGAAAAATAAAGTGTTATCTCTTGGTGATTAATTGAAACCAGCTCGGGATATAACTTGAGAAAATAATGATACCATTGTCTGGAAGCTTGCTTCATTCCATACAAGGATTTATGAAGTTTATGAACTGGATTTAGAGGTAAAGGAGAACCATATGCTGGAGTGTAGCCTTGTGGAACGCTCATGTATATTTCTTCCTCTAAATCTCCATTGAAAAAGGCATTAGTAACATCCATCTATGTTAAAGTCCAGTCATAAATGGAAGCTAAACTAAGGATAAGTTTAACACAAAAGGGGAAAAACTGTCTATATAATCGATTCCCTCTTGTTGGGTATACCTTTTGGCAACCAACCCAGCTGTATATCTCTCTATTGTACCATTTGCATTATACTTGATTGTATAAACCCACTCCAAACCAATCACATTCTTACCTTCAGGTGAAGACATAACCGACCATGTACCTAGTTGCTAAAGAGCCAAAATCTCCACATCCATCGCTTTTGAAAAATGTGGGCCCACTACCTATTGAAAGTTCTTTGGTTATGTCTCAAGGATACATGAAAGCACAAAAGTCTGATAGAAAGGATTTAAATGTGAATATGAAAGCACAGAAGATATAGGAAAAGAATCTAAAGAATAAATTTGTTTAGAATCGGATAAGCTATTTTGTAAGGAATCTGGTGTAGATTGACAAGAAGTATTTGATGAGGAAACTTGTAAAAGGGAACCATGGTAATCAAAAAAGTTCTTGGTAGCCTTAGCTTGTCTTTTTGGTCGAGCATCATTGACTAAAGTTTGTCTTATATATGATGAAACTAGCTCTGAAGGTATAGATGAGACACTAGTTTTTAATGTAGACAATTCATTATCAATAGGATCAGAAAACAATGGAATATATGATCGATAAAGATGCATTATGATCATGAACAATGTATCCAGAAACAAATGTATTAGGTAAAACTGGACGCATTACGATCAACATCATGAACTGGAACAAAAGCATTAGGTAAAACAAATGGTATCTCATCAAGAGCAACATGAATAAGCATATGCATAACGGTTTTACAAAAGAAATATGAATTATGCATAAAAGTATGAGCATTCTTAAGAGGATAAATTGTTTCATGAAAACAACATTTCTGGAAATCAAAAACTCATTTGTATATATGTTAAGAACCTTATAGCCTTTGTAACCTGCATGATAGCCAATGAAAACATAAGAAGAAGCTTTGGAGTAAACTTGTTTCGATCTTTTGAATATGTAGAGACATAACAAGATTATCAAAAGATCATAGAAAGCTATAATCTGGAACCTTTTTGAAAAAAACAATTCATATGGCAATTTCTTGTCTAAGACCAAAGAAGGAGTCCTATTGATTAAGAACACAGCAGAAAAACTACAATCACTCCAATAGACAAGAGGCACATTAGACCAAAAAAGTAAAGCTCTAGCAACGTTTAACAAACGTTGATGCTTACGCACAACAATAGAGTTTTACTGTGGCGTATAAGCACAAGAAAAGTAATGCATTATCCCATGTTCTCTAATCTATTCACCAAAATGAAATTCAGGAGTATAATCAGTTCTAATGGCCTTTATTTTCGAGTTGTATTGAGTACGAACATGTTGTAAGAAATCAAGAAATACAACAGAAACATCACTTTTTTTTCTCAACATATACACCCAAGTAAGGCGAGTACAATCATCAACAATTGTTTAGAAATATCTATAACCTTTTATTATTCAACTTAAAAAATGACCCCAAATGTCTAAATGAATGAGATCATAAGATAAATTTGATCAATGCGGATTGGAAGTGAAAGACAATCTCTTTTCTTTAGCCAAAGGACAAACATCACAGTGATGAGTCTCAATACTAGACTTAGGAATAGACAAAAAATCAGAAAGAAATTGCAACTTCGTTTGTGAATGGTGACCAAGGCATTTGTGCCAAAGATGACCATCCACGAGTAAGGATCCACATAAGTTGGTAGAGGTAGAGACATCATTAGTCTTCAAGATGTAAAAACCATGTGTAAGGTACCCTCTACCTATCGTCAAGGCCTGAGTAAGGTCTTGAAGACAACAATCATCATGAGCAAAATAAACACTGACATGAGAATCTTTACAAAAAGTACTCACACTAAGCAAGTTGAATTTAAAAGTTGAAACATATAACACATCACGCAAAACAAGTTAAGTTGATAGGAACATTAGTGTTGTTAGGTAAAGAGACGTTAACATCTAAGACAAGAAAGATTTCAGAATAATGCTAGATCAGAACATACATGGCTCGTGGCTCTTGTCCAAGCACCATTAGGAAAAGCATTATAGAGAGTAAAAAGGGCGTAATGTTGAAAAGTAAAAACATGTTTGAGACAGTACCAGCTGATGATTTTGCAGGCATGATTCCATTAGTAGTTATTCCAGCAGTTGGGAAAGGAAACGAGAGCTCTGAAGTATGAGCATGATTGTTAGGCTGTTGAATCAGTGAATGGACTTGCTCATACTGAATTTGCTTAGATACAAACTCACAACATTTCTGGTTCTTGATGGCATAACAAAATCATTGCTAACACTAGCATTCGCCATAGGACCGGAAGCATGATAAAATTGTTGTTTTGGACTATTATAAGCTTGCCTTTGCTAAGGAGCATGATTTTGTTGTTTATAATTGAATTTGTGGCACGACGGATATCCATGAAGTTTAAAACACTTATGGATAGTGTGTCCACTATTTCCAGAATGAGTGCAATAAGCCTTTTGTTGAGATTGTTGAGAACGATTCCTGTTATGAAAGGCTCCACAAGCTGTATTATCTCCAAGAGCATCACAACGATCATGATTATTAGTTAAAGACATTCCAGTGTTGTACAAATCAACAGGTCCTGAACTCTATAAGGTGACATTGTCTGTCTTAGTAACTGGTTTAATAGATCTTTGCCTGTCATCTTGAGCTACCATATTAAAGACATCTTCAATGTTTGAAATAGGCTTCAACATCAGAATATGTCTGTGAGTAGATTCAAAATATTCGTTTAACCCCATAAGAAATTTGGTTACTCTGCTCCTCTGCTGCAACTTTTCCCACAGGTATTGCAGCATTGCATTCGCACTTACCACATGTACACAAAGGCATTTCAACATAATTCTTGTACGCTTCCCATAGAGTAACAAGTTCAATAAAGTATATGCTTAAACCCAACGAGTCTTGATGAATCGTACTAAGACGTTGTTCAATTTCAAAGACTCGTGGAGCATCATCATGTTTAAACCGATACATCAAGTTCTTCCATATTGCTTTAATTGTAGACATAAATAGCAGGCTCTGGCCAATCTTTTTAGACAGAAAAATTCATCAACCATGTTGCTACCATATCATCACAGTGAAACCGTGATTCAGAATCCCTATGTATTAGGCGGTTGAGGTATTGTTCCATCAATGAATCCTAGTTTATTTATAACATTCAAAGCCATTCTAACTGACCTTCTCCGGGAGTGAAAATCAGAATCAAAGCTCAAACGATATGAGATGAGGACTAATCCAGCATGATCAGAGGCGTGTAGAAAATAGGGATTCTCATATTGGTCCATAGATTAGTACAAGAACTTGCATTTGGAGCATTCACTATATTTGAAGAAATCAATTTCATTTCTAGTTTATGAAATTGAAATCGACAAGAAATTCAGTGGTGAGTTGTAATCGGAAAGAATCAACACTGAAATTAGGTCAATCGAAAAAGGAATTTGGTAAGAATCAAAGAAAAGATCAAGAAACGAAAAAAAAAAGTAGATCTATTCTCATTAGTTATTAAATGAAGATACATTAGAGTATTTATATACAACATAATCAACAACGGCTATAACAAACTATACCAACGGTTTAACAAAATTGGTTTGTTAATCTAATAAAGTCCAATAACGATTACAATTCAAAGGGTTTGTATAGTTTTTTTTTGTCAACAATTGGATTGATAAAGCCCGATTCATAACCTAAAGGCCACACCATAAAATCCCTTTTTATCAACTACTGTAGTGGGGAGGAATCGAACCCTGGTGCATGAGGCATTAACTGGATCATTCTAACCATCAGACGTTTTCATAGTTTAGAAATGTATTTTCTTAATGTTGTTTTACTCTAAAATTAACTGCATAAAAGTTTTTTTTTTCCTCAAAAATTTTATTAGAAGTTTACCCAGAATGGGCCAAAGTAACATATTGTACATTTCAGTAGAAAGAAAAAATAAAATAGACTGAACATAAGCCCAAATGCTAGATAAATCTAGGTGTTAGGGTATCGACCCGATGAAAGCATCAACATGCAGATAGCCGCTAAGTTCACTGGAAAAGCTCCGATTATGTATCAGCAGAAACTGAAACCGAGAAGCACTCGTCTTTTTTTCCTAAAAACAATTGAGGCATTGATATTCATGCATTTTGCCCATTTTAGCTTCATAGTTTGCATATANTTAGCTTCATAGTTTGCATATATTTACATTCATTCACGTTCCATACTATGCATTTTAGAGTCCCAATTAGGATCATTCTTGCATTTGCATAGCATTTGGAGCATTTTAGGAACTTTGGAGCAATTTGGAGCACTTTGGGTCAATTCTGAGCATTTTGGAGCAAACAAGCATGAAGACTGCAACTTAAGCCTAGAACTGAAGAGCTGGAGCCAAAACATCAAGAACTGAGAATTTTACAAGCTAAGTACTTAAAACTACCTCAGCCAACTCGCCATGCATTGGTGAGTCCAAGCTTAAGGACTTAGCCAATTTTCAGATTTTCAAGGTCCAACTTGCTACCAACATCCACCTGACACTAGTGAGTTCAAGCCTCAGCACTTAGCCAAATCTTCAAGTTTTCAAGGCCCAACTCGCCAGAGTGTGACTAGTGCAGCCCAGATTGAGCATTTGCTGAAGCAACTTAGACCGACTTCGTTTTATTTGACCGACTTTTTATGTTTTGTTGACTTAA
>OVAX01004327.1:0-13860 GCA_900406405.1 Lepidium africanum | reverse complement strand
AAGAGTATAAACACATATACGTATCAAAGTGTGTGAATCAACAACATTGAAACTAATAGATATAAAAATTCCCCTAGAAATCAAAATCTGAAACGAAAACTCTATCACGAACGGGATGATTATCATAAGTTTCAACTGTAATTAAGCTTTTGTTTACTCGGAGGAGACAAAAACAAAAGCAATAGAGAGAGAGTACCTTAGTTGTGTTGAACTTCGGAGAAACAAGAGAGAAAGAGGTGATTTAAAGATATGAACAATACTCTGTATATAAATACTCAAACTGTGAAACACAGAACGAGAGATGAGGAAGAAGAAGAGTTTAAAATCAGATGTGGAAGAGTTCACGTTACGAATTTACATTACTTAATCTAGACCGTCAGATGAGACGATCAAAGGATCTGTGTGATAATCGAATGTATTTAATTGGTTGATTAATCGCTTCCTCATGGTTAAGTAAAAGCACAGAAGACTATTCTACCTACTTTCACTTTCCCGCCAACTTCAGAACCGTTAGAGATGCCTAACAGAATATTATTGTTTTTATTTTTATTTTTTAAAGATAACTTCAACAACAAAACTAGTGTTTTTTTTTTTTTTTTGTAAGGTTGACAAAAAACAAAAACTAGTGTTTACAAATTAAATATACAGACAGTGAGACAATTAAGTAAATATTATATTCCTTTTCCTAAAAATATTTCAAACGTAAGATTTGTAACTGCACGAGTTTAATTTTATTAAAAATTTCTCCTGAGCAACTCTATAGTTTGTTTTTTGGTCGGAAGCAACTCTATAGTTTGTTAAAATAAGGTTTTGCTTGTAATGTGGAGAATAACGAAGTATTGATGTAACTAAATGAAAAAAAAAAATATATCAATTTTTAATGTTTGGTTGGACCAATTATGAATAAGAATAATTAATAAGTAACTGATGATTAAAATTAAAATTATATATATGTTTGTTAAGTTTCACGTTGCAAAGGATTGTAGTAAGGTAAGGAAAATATGTGAGTTTGCTTTAAGAGCACAACTTTAACTAACAAGGGTCCCTTTTCTTTTGTGTATATACTTCAATTAAAATCTTTCGTTGTGGCTAACTAACTACAAGATGTTTCCTTCCTTCTAACCCAACAACCCTAACGAATTTACGCTTTTATCCTTTTCTACCACTTTTTGTCGTAAATATCGAAGTGTATGTCGTTTTTTTGTATAAAAACGTTGAAATTTTCTAAAGTGCATGGTGTTTTTATTTTTGTATAACATAATACGGTCCGTTTTTTATTTTTCATGGTTGATAAAGGAAACATACGCGAGATTGTAGAGATTTTCATGATTTTAAGCCCATTACAATTGTAAATAAGCCCGATACATACGTAAAATGTATATAATTTTTTGGCCGACATACATAAATGTATATGCATCAAATATTTATCTTTATTTTCTCGACCACATCTTGATTTTCTGAGTCATTAAATTCACTCTCACTTCATCTGTCAAATCACATACCATGAGATCAGATAAATTCCGGATCTGGAAACCAGAAGTCAAAACCGAGAAATCCGAGTTTCCGGTTATCGGATTTGTCCGGGGATTAATCCAGAACATCAAGAACACAACCGCAGGTCCCGGAATCGGCGGTGGGTTCGGCTGTGGCGCTGGACTCGGCTTGGGTCTCACAGGTGGGTTCGGCTTAAGTGCCTCTGAAAGACTGAACCACTCAAATGTGGTGCTTGGAATCGGTATGGGTTGCGGTATCGGGTTCGGGTTTGGATACGGGTTTGGTGTTGGCGGCGGGTACAGTTTTGATGACATTGGAGATTATTTCACCTATGATAAAAGCTCCGGTTCAAAATCTGGATCCGGTTCGGGTTCATTGTTTTAAATAGACAATTTTTCATGTCTGTTAATTATATAATTAACATTTTTGTTAATTATTTATTTCCAATCAAAATACCTTCCCTCTTTAGTTTGTTAATTTGTTTACTTGCTTAAATTTTCTTACATAGCTCACCGTAATAACCGCAGATACTCTTATTTTTGTCATACTTGCTTGAAATTTCTTATAACTCACAGTAATACCACCACAATTATGAAGTAAAGACAGAAAAATAGTTACGATTATTACATAAAATGTATCATAATTAATTAGTTTAAATCGAAGAAATCAGCTTCTCGATGCTCTCATAAACATTCCTCATGAGTGGTCTTTTATCTGGGTTCTTCTGTACACAAGCCAAACCAATCTCGACCACTTGAACCATTTTATCTTCCAAATCTCTATCTCGACCCAAAACCGGGTCAAGAATATACCAAACCGGTTTATTGCTCTCACTAGCCAATTCAACCCACATGACCAAATTCATCTCTGAATTCACCGGAGATTTTCCGGTTACCAATTCGAGTATCACTAAACCGAATGAATACACATCCCATTTCTGAGACGGTTTGGTCATCTTCGAATAAGCTTCAGGAGCTTGGTAATATGACTCTTTTGAGACGATTGGTGAGCTTGTGTCCACTGGAGAAATTTGGTCTGATCTGATCTCTGAGGATGTATCAATGATACGGCCAAGACCGAAACCTGAAACTTTCGGTTCAAGATTCGGTCCGAGAAGTATGTTGCTTGAGTTTATATTTCCATGGACATATCTTTTAGGACTGAACTCGTGAATGTAAGTCAGTCCTTTTGCAATTCCTCTCAATATTCTTAAACGGATTGACCAAGTTAGTTGCTTGCAAGACACGTTACCAGGTCTACCTGTCATGAAGTTGTATAAATCAGACTTGAATCTAAAAGCTCTGAACTTAAAATATGGTCATCGATTTGGAAACTTACCTTGAATTGCAGAACCAAGGTCACCATTTGGTATATAATCATAGATCAAGAGTTTCTCTTCTGGAGACCAACAACAAGCCTTCAGATTCAAGACATTCGGGTGCTTGATTTTCGCCATTGCTTCGACATCAGCTAGAAACTCCTTGAGCCTTAGCCAACCTTTATCTTCCAATCTTCTAACGGCTAATATCAACCCGTTTTCAAGAACAACCTTGTACACAAGCCCGATTCTACTCTTCCCGAGAAGAAAAGCCGAGGCTTTCAGAAGCTGGTCGAGGTCAAATTCGATTTCCGCATCCACTACCATAAAAACTTGTTGATTTTTGTTCTCATCAAGCGCTTCAGATTCTGAGTTCCCAGTCTTGAAACAGAAAAACTCAGGCTTTGTCGTTTTCTTCAGTTTCTCCTCTAAATGACATGTTCGGTTGTTCTGATCTTTGTCTGTACGAGTCGATGCTTTTCGGAGATAGTAAATAAATGCTGACACTAGCAAAATGATTCCTGCTACTGTACCTCCTGCGGCTGCAGAGATGATGCAAGATTTACTATGATGGTTGGGTCTTTTTGTATATAGTTGAGAAGGAACTATCTGCGTGCTCCTTGTGGTACAAGAAACCTTAATGGGTAATCCACATAAGAAAGGGTTCCCTTGAAAAGCATTTGGACCAGCGTTCAACAGAACATTTGATTTTGGTATCGGACCACTGAGATTATTGTATGAAAGATCAACATACAGAAGCTCTGGGAGATCTCCAAGACTCATTGGAATCATACCTGAGAAGTAGTTATGAGAAAGATCAAGAGTACCTTTCAGATTCTTCAGACTTCCTACATCTTCGGGGATCGTTCCAGTCAAACGATTTAAAGAAAGATTAACTGTCCGAAGGTGAACAAAGTTAGAACCAAACCCCATTGGAAGATCACCAGAGAAACCATTCTTGCTAAGAACAAGTATTTTTAGCTTCTTGCATTGAATAAGCGACAAAGGAATGGAACCGTTGAAAGAATTCTCAGAAAGATCTAAAGTCATGAGACTCTTTAACCTCCCTATCTCTTCAGGAACCAACCCGGAAAACGAATTCCCAGAGAGCACCAAGCTTTGAAGCCCTTTTGGTCCAAAGAGTTCCACAGGTAACTCCCCTTGAAACTCATTGTTTCTAAGGTTAATGTGACGAAGGGACAAGAGGGATCCAATAGAAGGATGAAGAGGACCCGAAAGGCGTTTATTAGGAAGACGAATCGAAATAACTCTCAGATCATCATTACATGTAATACCTTGCCAAAGACAAGGGTTTGAATCTGAAGAGTTCCAATTGGTAAAAACAGAGTCTTTCTGGTTTTTTAGAGATTGTTTAAAGGAAAGAAGAGCAAGACCTTGATCGTTTAAAGAAGTAGCAATGGGAATGAAATGGGTTAGAATGAAGCAGAGAATGAGAAAAGATTGAGCCATCTTTATGGACTTAAAGAGATAACAACTCTAAACTGAGTAAAGTTTGGTTATAAATATCTAGCATAAGAAGAAAAAACTCACAAGCTTTAATCAATAGTATTGCTGTACCCTGGACTGGCCTAGATTTCAAGTCAACAGTTGTAATTTCTTATCAATTCTGAAATTTTTAAAACATTTTTCTTCTTTTCATTTTAATGAAAGTTGCTTATAATTCATGCATAGAAACAAAAGTGTAATAAATAATATTTGAAAACGAGTAAATCGTTCTAGAGAATCTGGTATTATATAATTATATATACGATTATATACAATTAGTAATTCAGTGACATTAGCGGCGATTGAGGCGATAATTGGAACAGTAAGGGACACCTAATGTAATGAGGTACAGCTTTTACAGTTTCTAGTTGTTTAGTGGTGGGGAAATTTATTTGACAATTTGTCTTCTATGTCCTAAAGTCAAATCTCCATCAGAATTATAATTGTGCCGGTCAATTTAAGTTCCGGTTCCATTTGATTTACACAATTTTTACATCTACAGTATATTACTTTCACTGAGTTTCCTTTGAGTTTCAGAAATAATTTAAATAAATTACATGAATTTGGCCAATAAATAAATGGTCAATTAGTTTTTCCTTAATTTACCATATTTCAATTGGAAAACTTTGACTACAGATCCGATATTTCCAATTAAATAGTTATTTGTTGAAAAAAAAAATTACATGAACCGAGTTCATTTACTATTTGACGTTAATTTAATGTCATGACAAAATATTCAACTGTAAGGAGTACATAAGCATTTCAGTTATAAAAACTTGGATACGGATAAATGTACCTATTGGATGATGGTCTGAAATGGATGATAATCTATTTATTTTTAACAGTTGGATCCATAAAACTCAATCTATAATCTAAATTTCAGTATCTAAAATGTTTTTTTAATCCATTAATTATAACGAGGAAGACTCAAAACCGATGTCAAACTTATTAACTGCATTATCCTAACCAAATGTACCATAATTTTGTAGTGCAGATTAAAAAATCAAACCGAATAATATTTCTACTACTACAAGATGCAGTATTTGTTCATGAATACTATACACCTGAGACCTGAGTACACATACTTTTAAACACAAAACAAATAAACCAATTACAAGCTATGAACAATCTGAAACTAAAAAATGTAAGCTCAAAAAAAAACAAAAAACAAAAAACTCAGCCACTGGAACAATATAACTGAAGTTATCATTGTTCTATAGAGGACTTGCGCCTTTTCCTGCTAAAAAATTTGACCAAATTTGGTACTTTCTTCTTCTTCTTGATTACAAAGAATGTTGGAGTCCCTCTGTTTCCTGATGAGTATCTTCTCGCCTTCCCTCCTTGAACCGGTGTGAATTTTCCGCTCAGCCTCATCGATTTTCTTGCCGGTTTAGGAGAGTTGATCAAACCTTTCTCTTCTGAGTTCTCCTTGAACTTCTCAATCTCTCCCTGGACCAATCTTTTTATTGATAACGACCTTTGCATCCTAAACGATTCTCTCTCTGCTTCCACTACAGTTTTACCACTCTCTCTCTTTAGAGTTTCAGTCTTTATCAGAATCGCCTTAGTGCTTGCCTTTAGTGCTTCAACCCACGCCATTGCCGCTTCCACTTTCTTCTTTGCAGTTTCTTCTGCATCACAAGCTTGTCCACTCAAATATTCGTACTCGAATTCCGAAATTGTGATGGTTGAGTTACTCTGAGACTTTATCTCCCGAGTTTCCATTGTTTTCTCTACCATTGATTCAAGCTTCTCAAGAGCTAAACTCTCTGCATGCTTTGCTTTTTCAAGCTCATCTAACTTGCAAAGCAACTCTTTTTCCTTTCCGCCAATTCCTGTTTCAGTTTTCTGTATTTCATTCTTAATGACCATTGCTTCTTCTTTAAGAGTAAGCTCCTCTTTTCTTGCAGCTTCTCTATCATTCTTAAGTTTCTGAAAAGAAGTTGTTAAATTGTCAGCAAGAGAGCTGAATCTTATTTCAGCTGCAGATACTGCTTCTAATTGATCTTTCGCAATAAGCAGCTTCGAATTGAGTCTCTGAATCATTGCATCATCCTTTCGTAACATCTTATTAAACCGAGTTATTTCTTGTTTGGATTGGTCAATTTTTCGCCTCAACGTATCTATTACAGTGACAAGAGACAACATTTCTGCTTTAATAGAAGCCAGTTCCTCCTTCTTTGCTTCGGTTGATTCAGTAACTTCTTTCAAAACCGACAAATTGTCCTTCCCTCTTTCAAACGACCGGTTTTTCGATCTCGACATACTATCATTCCTGTTAACCTTCCTCTCCATCTCTTTGACAAGCTTTAACTGAGTTTCTAACATCTCAATGTCTGATAAAGTCTCAGATAAGTGATATTCATTCTCCTTTGATCTCTCAATCTCTCTCGTCATTTCCCTTATTCTCTTTTCCCGTTTATCCAATGTCTCATACAGTTCCTTCTTTTCCCTCTCTCTCTGCTCTCTAACCTCTTTACACTCCTTCAAAGCTTCAATCTTCGCCAATTCAACCAAAACATGTTCCTCATTCGCAACATCCACCTCTAACTTAAGACTCTCTAACAATTTCAAATTTTCCTCCATTTTAGAACCTAACTCCATAACTTCCTTCTCTGCCACAGCCTTTTCTCTCGAAACAAACGCTATATCAAGCTTCAACTTACTCAGTTCTTGCTTCACATCCTCTAGTTCTCTCTTAATTCGAGCATACCTGTCATCTCCATCTATCCTTGACTCCTTCATAACAGCTTCAATATCCTTTTTTCTAGACTTTGACCTCTGATTTGATTCCTCTATTAGTGAAGTAAGTTCCTGCACTCTCTTCTTTGCCTTGCACAATTCTGCTTCTGCTTTCGCCTTTGTAGACTCAGAAGCTCTTCTACTCTCTCTGTACATTCCAAGTTCTCTCCCTGACTTATGAAAATCCTCCGCAATCGAAGAGGCCTGTTACCAAAAACAAACTCATAAACTGAGAACAATGAAACGTCATCACTATCTACTAAAAATCAAAACGTTATCAAACTATAGCCATTTATTTGCAGAACTGTGAAAGAAAAATACACATTTTGTATCTTTAGTTTCACCTTAATGACGCGAGAATCAATCTGAGGAGAAACGCTTCGTATAGCTCTTTTTCCGTAGATGTTAATGGCGGCTTTGACTGATCCAATTCCACCTAAATTCCTTTCAGCCATTGATTTGTTCCTCTTGAGTTTCTACTGAAACATAGACACAGATTCTCAAATCCACTCAAATTCGAAGATAATATCCAGAAAGACCTTATAACTTAAAATAAAACTGGCAAACAAAATTAAAAAACAGAATTTTCAGGTGACTCAAACAGAAACATATAGACTCAAAATCTGAGCTTAAAGGGGTTATTTCTTATAGGAGAACTTACAGGTGAGTAAGATGTTGAAGGAAGAGAAAGGTTGTGTTGTGTGTAGCAGAGAATAAACGGAAGAGAAGAAGATGATTGGCTCACATTGAGCCTGATTTTTTCTTATCATTTTTTTTTGGTTTTCTCTGGAAAAGATTATGAGAGAATTTATGAAACTTTGTTTCTTCTGAAACATGGATCTGAGGCCAATGTTACCCCAAGTAGCACCAATATATACATGACATATTCACATGTAAATAAATTCAAACAAAACATTGGGCCGATAGGCACAACGCAATATGTATAACCCCACCATTATCTCCTTTGAGTTTAATCTGCAGCAAAACAGACTAAATCTGTCACTATAAATTAATTAATTGTAATTTAATTTAATTATTAGAGATTTGATTAATTTACCTTTGGAGAATACACTCTCGGCGATAATTTCTTCAGCGATACCTCTCTCGGCGTCCTCCAACGCCGCATTTCTCTCGGAGACTCACCTCTCCAATAACATCTAAGCCCTCGGAAGCTAATCCCTCTTTACATGTTACTCTCGTGGATAAAATCATTTTTAATCCTCTTGAGATTGTACTTTCCTTCCCTCTGTTAAACGGAATCAATTGGAAGCTCATTGATCGTGAGTTAAAGCCGACTCCCATTGTATCAATCCTGAAGACCTCAGAATATGTAACATGGATCAGCGACTGGTGAAAAATTTAAGATCTATGGCGATATTGGAAGAAGATGTCATTAATCTCCCCAACTCAGGAAGCTACCTTAACGAAACTGCGGACAAACTCATGATAATAGGTAAACTTCTAAACCTGGAAGCTCAAAATATCGCTAAGTTGATGATGGGATTGCCTAGGATCTAGAGGCTTCAAAATAGAGTCAAAGGAATTGTTATAGGAAAGGATATTTTCCGGTTTAGATTACAATTGGAGGAAGATCTAGAGGAGATCTTAAAGAATAGGTTGTGGAATTTTGATAACAAATGAATCATCATCACTAGGCTAGACAAAAAATTCACAGATAATTGCTTGAATTCAATCCCTCTGTGGATTAGATTAGCTGGGATTCTTGTCAAATTCTTCTCTGTAGAGCTTTTTAAGGCGATTGCTAACTCACTAGGAGAGGTCCTGGAGGTAGATTATAATCTGGATAGACCTCATCTTCACCTTTTTATAAGAGTTAAGATTCTCTTCAATCTATCAAACCCAGTTAGGAACTCTAGATCCTTTCGTCTTCCATCCGGAGAGTTAATCTCGGTGAAAGTTGACTTTGAACGGGTTAGAAATCTCTGCATCAAATGCAGAAAGCTGACCCAAAGTGAAGATAGGTGCCCCTTCTCTATGCAACCAAACCACCAACAAACCAAAGATTCTGATACTAACATGGCTCAGGGTTTAGTACCTGATACTCCGTATCCTCATAAACCATCAATCCCTACCTCTACCTCACCTATAAACCAGAACCACTCAGCTCAAAGTACTGAAAAAACTAACAATCCTCAATCGTCAGCAACCAAAACAATGTCTCATCAGGGGATGGACTCTGGACAGACTTCAGAATGCAAAAGAGGCTCCGAACCTTTAGCTTCTAAGACTACCAGCTTGAAAAGGGTGAGCACTATGGACTTGGAATCCATAAGAGAGGCTTCAGCTCTTGAAGATAACCAAACTAACCCCTGGACTTCCAGGACTTCTAAACCCCTAAGCACAAATCTTGCCCTGATCTCCAGTCCCATTCTAAAGGAAAATGGTACCAATAAAATCAAGCATTATATTTCCAAAAAGAAACACAAACCAAACACTTCCTCTCCTAACTCCTCTCTCGGAGAATCTTCTTCAAAAAAATTGGGTATGGTGGATTTCCTGAAGCCACTAAATGCTTCATGAGTATACTAAGTTGGAACTATCAAGGAGTGGGGAGCACCTTGACAGTTTGACGCCTAAAGGAAATATGTAGAAAGCTATTTTCGAACATTTTGTTCCTCATGGAGACAAAGAACGAAGATTCTCACCTAGAAGCAATTCAGAAATGGACAGGATATGACCATCTTTTTACTGTCCCACCGAGGGGTCTGAGTGGTGGACTAGCTGTTTTCTGGAAAGATCATATGAAACTTTGCATTACTACTAGCAGTTGTAACTTCATTGATGGCACAATCTTGATTGGTAATAGCACGATAGCCATTTCCTTGGTTTATGGTCACCGAGTTACTCACTTAAGGCCAGAAGTTTTGGGACAGAATACAAGATTTGGGAAGAAACAGGAACTTTCTTTGGTTCCTTATCGGTGATTTCAATGAAATTACAAATAACTCGGACAAGATTGGAGGGCCTCGCAGACTAGAGAACTCCTTTGAACACTTTAGATCATTCCTAAGGAACTGCAATCTACAAGAAATCCAAGTACATGGCCACATTTTTCTTGGATAGGAACCAGGAATAACAACTAGATACAATGCAGACTAGACCACAGCTATGGTAATCCAGAATGGCTTACTCAATTTTCCAGAACAACTACAGCCTACCTGCCGATAATGGGTTATGACCATAGACATTTGTACACCACAATCATGACGGACAACTCTAACTTCTTGAAACGGTTCTGCTTTGACAAGAGATGGACAAATAGAAGAAACTTCCATGAAGTTGTNAGATGGACAAATAGAAGAAACTTCCATGAAGTTGTTGATAACATGATTTTACTCAAGTTTTCAAATCCTATTACACTAAGGTGTCGATGTAGTATAATAGGTGTCAATCCAACTGAGAATGTAATTATCACTCAGAATGCAGCTAACTATTCTATCAAAGTGTGGTTTTGTCTAACAACCTAAGTCAAACTTAAAATAAGAATAAACCAAGCCATTAGCAATAATAATAATGAAATTAAACGAAGCAGTAAATAGTTGAACCACCTCAGAACAAGCTCCAGTTGATCAGAATGAAGCTAATGATTACAACACCAAAATAGAAAAGATCCTAACAATTCTAACCTCAAGCCTCCTAGAAAACCTAAGCTTCACGCTGGCCTGACTCATCATCAGGAACCCTAGGTGACTACTCAGAACTCATAAATTCAACACTAAGCACGAAATCAATATTAGATAACATAGACAATAAACTCAAACAAGAATTGAAATCAACGTTAAGTGTAAAACTGAATTACATAAAATAACTCGAAATCAAAAGGAATTCGTTCTGAGATTACAAAAGCTAAAAAGTCTGCGTGCACAAAAAAGTAGTAAAAACTAAGGAATCTTTCGAAATAGGAAGAACAAGAAATATATAGTAAACTTGGTACAACCCTAAGTTGAATTCAACCCAGTAGGAAAAGCCCAGAGTGCCGTGGATCTTGAAATTAGGCTCGATCCAAACGCTTGAACAGGCCCATTAGAAGAAAGCTTGTGACCCAAGGTGTAGCTCACTCAAACTGCAGCTGAAACGACAACCATGCGTGTGTCCGACGCTCCATGACTGGTCCGAGTGCATCTCGAGTCCAGCATAGCTTGATCCACGTCTGGAGTGTGACTCGATCTGCGTCTGGAGTATGACTCGATCTGCGTCTGGAGTGTGACTCGATCCGCGTCTAGAGTGTGACTCAATCCGCGTCTGGAGTGTGACTCGATCCACGTCTAGAGTGTGACTCGATCCACGTCTGGAGTGTAACTTGATCCGTGTCTAGAGTATGACTCGCTCTGCGTCTGGAGTGTGTCCTAAGGCTGGTATGCTCTTCAGACGCTCTGTAACTCATATCAGACTCCAAGTGCTGCTTCCTCAACCCTTAGCCCTTACTTGCTCTAAAGTCTCCAATTTAATGCTCCAAGTACCTCAAATCTCCTCGAATGCAGTGTGTATGCTAATGCAGATGAATAAAGCTATTCAGACTCTGAAATAATGAGAATGTAGTAGAAAAGTATGCGGAAAATAGCTAAATGAGACTCCTTAAATATGTTAAAAACCATATATATCAGTTGTTCGCAATGCTCGGCTCAAAGTGTTTGCCATCCAACAAAACACTCTATGGACTGTATTGCATAATGTAGAAAGGATATTTCCACTTGGAAAAGGCAGAGAAATACAAATGCCTCGAAATATATTGATGCCACCAGACTAAGACTAGATAAGGAAATGTCCAAGGTACATCCAGATCACAATCTCATCAATACTATCAAGTTGGAACTTGACTTTTACTATAAGCAAGAAGAAATCTTTTGGAATCAAAGTTCCAGGTTTTTCCATAAGTTTATCAACTACAAGAAAGCAAAGAACAAGATGGTCTGTCTCAAAGATACTTATGGTTATCTACACTACAAGGAGGGATCGAAAGGTGACATTGCTGCTAGATATTTCACTGAACTTTTCGAGTCTTTTGGCTTAGGTGGTGTCCAAGAAGTGCTCTCGGATATGTAGGCTAAGGTGTCAAAGCAACCTTTCTCAACGGCTCTTTTCTAGTTGAGTGGAACTACATCCACATTGCCCTTACACCTAAGTGTTCCAACCCCACTGACATGAAGAATTTTAGAATTATTAGTCTTTGTACTGTCACATACAAAATAATCTCTAAGATTATTTCTAAAAGACTACAAAGATTCTCCCAGATATTGTTTCAGAAACATAAGGAGCTTTTACTTCTGGAAAACTCATATCAAACAACATACTTCTGGCCCATGAAGTAATGTATCATCTTCATACTAACACAGAGGGTTGAAACAACTTCTTAGCTGTTAAAAGAGATATGTCAAAGGCTTATGACAGGTTCGAATGGACCTTCCTAGAAAATTTTTTTCTCAAACTAGGCTTCAGAGATAACTGGGTCAAGCTGATAATGTTTTGCATCTCTACTGTCAGATACTCAGTCCTCACCAACAGCTCACCGTATGGTTTCATATCACCAAGGAGGGGTCTCCACAAGGATACCCTCTTTCTCCTTTTCTTTTTGTTCTTGGAAAAGAAGCACTGGTTCATATCATGATAAAAGCAATTACAAAGGAAATTTTAACTGGAATTCGATTCAATGGTAAAGGACCGATCCTTCAACACCTACTATACGTAGACGATAGCCTCTTCATCTGTAAATATACTATCCAAGAGACCTCAACACTCAAGAAATGTTTTGTGGACTATGAACAAAATGCATCAACTTTGACAAATCTGCACTTGCATTCGAGAAAAATATTGATGTTGACACAAGAGAAAGTATAAAAAACATTCTGCAAATATATGATGATAAAGGGATTGGTAAATATCTCAGTTTCCCTAAATGTTTCAAAGGATCTAAGAGACAAATGTTTGATTTCATCTCTGAGAAGATGGCATCTAGAACAGATAACTGGTTTGCTAAATCTCTTTCTTTGGGAGGGAAATAGATCCTTATTAAAGCAGTGGCAATGGCTTTCCCAGTGTATGCCATGTTCACCTTCAAACTGTCAAAACACCAATGTCAAAAATAACAAGTGCTATGACTCAGTTTTGGTGGAATTCCACCAAAGATAGGAAAAAGATCCCCTGGGTGCCCTGGAAATCAATGTGTAGAGCAAAAAAGGATGGTGGTCTTGGATTCAGAGACATCGAGAAGTTCAACCAAGCTCTGCTTGCTAAACAAGTGTGGAGACTGCTACACAAACCTAACTATCTCATTGTACAAGCCTTCAAAGCTAAGTACTATTGTAATGTAGGTTTTTTGGATAGCCACATTCCTGCTAAACCCTCGTATGCTTGGAGAAGCATTTATTTTGGTAAAAAACTACTAGTTAAAGGTCTACTTAGACAGATTGGAAATGGGCAGGACAACATTTGTCTGGACAACCAGGTGGATTTTTGATAAACATCCTCGCCCTCTGATAACAGGATTTTTAAGTCTTGTTAGTCAAATCCCTGTAGCATACAAGGTTATCGAACCAAATGGGTGTGAAACTAACACTCAGGATGTGATAAACTATTCTAATCAAGCCAAATAGATGATATGATTGTCTAACAACCTAAAACGTAGAATTAAGATGCAAATGGTAAGAAACATAAATTAAGGCAAAGCATAAATGAAACAGTGAAAGCTACAGAGCAATAAACGAGAGTAAAGACAATCAAACAAATAATAAAGCAATGATGAAGTTGGGTTCATGAGGAAGAAGGGTTCAAAGATTTCAGCT
>OVAX01004326.1:0-13867 GCA_900406405.1 Lepidium africanum | reverse complement strand
ATATGGATGCAAAATTAACTATATTAAAGCTATAAAATATGCTAATATGTATACACATCAGCCTCCTCTGTTGTGTTCTCAGGAAGTTGGTTTGTGTTCGAGCCTGTTGGCGGATCCATTTTAGCTGGGTCCTCTGGTGCACTGTGGAGTTGGTTTTTCTGCGCTCTCAACTCACATGGAAGCTGGTCAATATTGTCAAGAGGGCGTAGAAGGTTATGACTCCTCTATGAACGTGTCTACATACAAAGAGTGAACTCAACTCGAGTAGTAGGGTATGGCTGACTTACTGGAGGTCGAAATCACCTAAAACAGAATACCAAAGATAGTTACACATGTGAGTAAGTAACAAGAAACAAAAAGAACTTGAGCTTAGAAAGTTAAAAATCCTAAATGTAACTAACAGAAACCCATTTGGCAATGGCGCCAATTTGATAACATGGTTTTACTCTGGTTTTCAAATCCTATTATACTAAGATGTCGATGCAGTATAATAGGCGTCAATCCAACTAGGAATGTAGCTATCAATCAGGATGCAGCTAACTATTCTAATCCAAGCCAGTCAAAGTGTGATTTATCTGACAACCTAAATCGAACTTAAAATTAAAAGTAAACAAGCACATAACAATAACAGAGAAATTAAATGAAGCAGTAGACAACAGAGTAATAAGTGAATTTAACGTAGGGTGAGAAAACAGGTTCTTGAGGAGTGAGTATCATGGATCAGCGTGTGACTCTTAAACTAATTAAGCGCTTGACAACACCTAATAGAGCTAATCTCTAGGCACCGAGAACATAAATAATGAATCCACTCTCATGGCAAACAAACTTGATCAGACAATTAACGTTCCTTATCGCCATAAGCGTATGATAACCTAACCGGAATGAACGATCTACTCACTTAGAGCCGATTCACACCTCAGACATTTGATCTCTATAGCTGAGCATGTAAATCTCTGAAGTGGTTTAGTCAGACACTCTACTAAACACCTATTGGGTGCTAGAACGTCTCAGAACAAGCTCTAGTTGATCTGAATGAAGCTAGTGATGATAATACCAAATTAGAAAATACCTAAATAATTCTAACCTCAAGTGACCTAGAAAACCTAAGCTCCAGGCTGACCTAACTTATCCTCAAGAGCCCTAGGTGACTACTCAGAACTCATGAAATTAACAACAAGTGTGAAATCCATATTAGATAACATTAATAATGAACTCGAACAAGAATTAAAATCAACGCTCAGCGTAAGAATGAATTGCATAAAATAACTAGAAAACTAAAGGTTTTGTTCTGAGATTACAAAAGCTAAAATGTCTGCTTGCACGAAAAGTAGTAAAAAACTAAGATCTCCCCCTTGTGGAAAACCCACGTAGGTTTATATAATAAAATCTGATAAAACCCTTTGTTAATTCGGACCGTAGGAAGAGGCCCAGTGTGCAGTGTGAATTAGCCTTAGTCTGGCCCAGCGTTGAAAAATGTTCAGCCTGCAGTGTGAATTAGCCTTACTCTGGCCCAATGTTGAAAAATGCCCAAAAGATTATCCACTCAATCTGAGGCTCGATCCCTGTCTGGGGCGGATTATGTCTCGACCTTAGACTCGACCCTGTGGCTCGACCATGTCTGGGCCGGATTCTGTCTCGACCCTGTCTGGGGTGGATTTAGAGTCGACCTGAGGCTTGACCCTGTCTAGGGTGGATTTTGTCTCGACCTGGGGCTCGAGACTGCATGGGGTGTTTGTTCTATTTTGGTACTCTTCTGCTTCAATTCGACTCTAAGTGCTACTATTTGTAACCCTTGGTCTCTGCTTGTCCTGAACACTCAATTTATGCGCCTCAAGTACCTGAAACCTCCTCAAATGTGATATGTGTGCTAATGCAAGTGAATGAAGCTAATTGGACTCTAAAATGACGTGAATGTAGTAGATATGTATGTAGAAAATACCAAAATGAGACTCCTAAAACATGCTAAAAATCATACATATCAGTATTGCCGATGCGAGTGGGATGCTCGACTTTTTACTTAGGCATTTTAGGTGTGAAGCTTTGGTTCGGCTTATCTTGTATTGCCGATGTGAGTGAGATGCTCGAATTTTTACTTCGACATTCTAGGTACAAAGCTTGGATTCGGTTTATTCTATTAACCAGATAAGTTGTTCATATGACAAGGGTGTTTGACTACAATATTTTTGAAAATATCATACGTGATATTATGAGGAAGACAATCTATATTTTAATGAAACAAACCAAAGCAAAAATATTTTGTTAGAGGTAGGAAGTATACCTATGTAGCAAAATGCCGAGGATGACGCTTGTGTTGTCACCAAAATTCTTTCTGCGTCTATAATAATTTCTTCCCTTTTTCTTTAGTACCAATTTGTTTATGAACATTAATGGAGTAGAGAACTAGCTTAACGCATCTCGAATCGGGCTTTTGACAATATCTGATGATGTGTGTTTCAGTTGCATATTGTGCTCGCCCCATGGCTATCCCGATTGTTAACCATTTGGGATCCGATAATTGTTCGGTGAATTTGACTACGTTCTGGGGCTGAGCTCATCACATTCTGAAGTCAAAAAAATATTTTCTATATTTCTGCTCTCTTTGTTTCAATAGTGACAGCTTGGTTTTCTGAGGTTAAGTATTACTAACAAAAAAGGTACCAACAGTTTGGTTTTTAGCACTCGGTGTCCGTCCAGTTCAGGGGTTTCTTATTTATCCCTCCTAAGAATTGGTCGAGTGCACGTTCCAACAGTCAGATAAGTTATGTGTTTCTATGAGTTGGCCTCCCTCTCATGTTTTTTTCTTTAGTAAGACCTCCAGAAATTTGGGCACGTTCATCGGTTCGTCGGGTGTGGTCGTTGATCAACTACCTTTGCCGACTTGTCCGTCTTCTAGCTTGTTCTGTGAAGCGATTGTTTCTCCTAAACTTGGGCGTTGGATTAGTTCATCTTCAGCTCTTCGAGTCAGCTCATCAGTGTGGTCAGTAATGTTGTGTGATCTTCAATTGACTTATGTTGCCAAGCACGTCCACCTTACATCTCGTCATGAAAAGCGGTTGTTTATTCGAATCATATATTGGTCTGGATCATCTTTAGCGCATCGAACTTGGTCAGTTAAAGTCTTTCTTTGAATCTCACCTCCCTTTGCTCTGATTAATGCGGCTCGCTCTCTTGATGATCAAGCATGGGAAATGGGTGTACCATTAGCTCGGCTCGTACTACTTGGTACCCTAGGTTCTTTGTTCGACTAAATTGTACTCGTAGTTCGTTTTCATGTTGATTGTTGGCTCTAATGATAGCTAGAGTTTGGTGACTCTTCTAACTGGGCTCTTTTACGAGGTGAATGGTTTGCGTTCGTCGGACTGACTCTTCATGTTTTGAATGCAGCGATCTTGTTACAAAAACTTTGAATTCACTCATATTATGAGACACCTCATGCATACTTTTAAATATAATTTGGAGGATTTTAGGTTTGTATATGGCAGGGTCGCATTTTCATTAGCTTGTTCTTTTTGCCGCGCTCGAGTCTTTTCGAGCTCATTTTGCAAGGTAATCCTACCATGCTAGGATGTTCGTCCGAGTAATTGTTCGTGTGTTCATCGCTCGTTCCTTTATATATTACTCAATTGCCAACTTTGACGACCGCCTGAGTTTGGTGATTCTTTAAACTGAACTTTTTAACAAGGAGAATCATATGTGTGCATCAGAATTTTTTGGGAGTATGCTTTTTCAAGCGCATTAATTTTGTTTTAAAATTCTTTAAACTTTTCACTTGTTACGGGATGTCGCTTCTATCTTCTTTAGTAGAATTTGAGGAAGTTCAAGTATATCCATAGGTTTGTCCAGCGCAACTAGCAATGACATGCGTTGGTTAATTCGCTCCTGCTATTGAGCTTGAGCGTTTTCTAGTTAATCTAGTAGGAGTAACTATGACCAAGTTGTGTCAATCGTCCAAGATATTCTCAGTTTGTCAGTACACCGGTTCGTCGTTGTTTGCTCATCGCACCGGTTCGTCATTGTTTCCCCGTCGTGCCATTTCGTCGTTGTTTGCTGGTTGCACCAATTCTTCATTATTTATTCATCGCACAGGTTTGTCATTGTTTGCTCGTTGCACCAGTTCCTTATTACTTCCTCATCGCACCGGTTCGTCATTATTTTCACTTTGTTTTGTCAACTCATCAATCATCATCGCGACTCCTAGCGTTAGAGATTTCTCGTCCCCACATACGGCGCCAACTGTTCGTTATAGATTTAGCACAAATGTTTTATAAGAGTGGTTGCACCGTGTTCGGTTGCCTACGTACCCACTAAAATGGGATCAAGCCAGTCGTAGTTCTATTACATTCGTATTTTTAGGTTGAGATTCCCGTTTATGGGGTTGTCAATTTAGATTGAAAAGCCAACTTGTTCTAAGTTCAAATTCTCTTGAATGTTCTCCATTCTTCAAGTGTTCTTGAGTGTTCTTCGTTCTTGATTATTCTTTAAGGCTTTTGGTCCTTCAAGTGTTCTCATGGTTATGCTCATCTCCTCCAGTTTTGAATGTCCCTTTCTTTCTTCATGTGGTCTTCTTTTAAGGTAGTTCTAATTAAACTAGGTTCTTAAGTGGAGTCCAGTTGTCATTCACGGCGCACAGGTGTTGCTCTGCATGCTTCCAGTGGATACCAAATGTGCGATGGTGTACGCATGTCACTCTACATGCTTTCAGCGGATGCCAGATGTGCGATGGTGTACGCGTGTCACTCTACATACTTCCAACGGATGCCAAATGTGAGCTTTGGAGTATACATGATGATCTTAAGGAGTATGTTAATTTATTAGTGGGATGCATGTGTCGTCCCATATGTTATGTAGAGTACAACATGTGTCATTGTTCTAATGTTGGTAATTATGGACCATAATTCTAATGGACCTTATGTTTTATTATCGAACATTTATTACTTTGTTGGCCTTTTATTCAGAATTAGACTTTTGGTAATTGAACCATACCCAATTATGCCTATACATAAAAGAACCATGAAAGGTGGTTAAAAAGCTCGACATTGAAACCTAAGTTAGACACATATGACTTGTGACCGTTAGATCAGCATCGATATGCAAATCTCCGGCTCAATATACAATGGACTTATTCTTCATAAATTCTAGTAACAAAGCAAACAAGCCAACAGAATCTGAAGCCCAAGGTTTTACAACTAACTTTCTTTTTACGAAAGGGTTAAATGATTATTGTTTTATTTAAAGGTACATTTATTTGTCGTTTTGAGAGGTACATTTTCTTCAATGGTGAATTATTTAGATTATATTCGATTTTATGGAAATTTCAATCCCAAAAATTCCAACTTAGTGACGAAATACGAACTCATAATAAATGTCGACAAGTAAAAATCAAATAATGGACAGTTGTGACATAAATCAACAAATGGCTAGAAAGACTATCTCCAACCATAACATTATATTTGGTGTTGAAATTACATCAAATTTGGTGTTTTTGTTTTATCTCCAACCACAAAACCAAATTTTACACTAAAACTACTATTTTCTATTATTATATTATTAAACTAAAAAATTTTATATTAACAATTTTGATAAATACAATTAATCTTTTAACTATGTAATTATAACTAAATATTAATATTTTAAGTTTTGGTGTAGTGAATAGTATTACACCAAATTTGGTATGGCATTGTAGCAAAAACACCAAATTTGATGTTTTGGTGTAATTTTTAGTATCCCATTGAAGAGGGTTTTACACTAAATAATAGATTAAAAAGATTTTAAGATATAGGTTTTAAACTATAGATTGAGTTTTGTTCATCTAATTATTGACAAAAAAATTATATCTGAAAAAAACCTCCAGATTATTTTCTTAAAAATAGTGATGTGGTTCACGAAGGTATGGTTCAACGGTTGGATTGGACATGGGTCAAAAACAATGAACAAGCCCATACTTATAGTTTTTAATCAAAACTCGATTTGAGCCCAAAATAGTCATACTCACAGTCATATATCATCAGTATGAGCATGTGATCCATGAGTGTTATTGGTCACAAAATACAAATACTGTGTATCAAAGACTTGTACAAAACCTAGAGGAAAGACCAAAATGTATACTATATATGCTTAAAGCAACTCCAATACAACACCAACAATCCAAATTTAGGTGCTGTTCTTTTTTTTATCTAGAAACTCCATCTGAATGATCTGTTTGGATGATCTGTTTAGATGATGCATCTGGATGATGTTATTTTCTTCATCTGAAAACTCCATTTCAATGATGCCTTTGGATGAAGTTATGTCTCTTTGTGCATTTGTATAAATTAGTTGGATATAGTTTGTAATCAAATGATTAAAAAGGACATGTTTTGTGTTAAATTGTCTTTTTATGATATAAATTATATTTACAACTACAAAAGTATCAAAATTATTTTTAAAATAACTAATAAAATTGTATATTAATTACATAGTTAAATATTAGTAAATAATTATTTTATAAAATTTTAAAAATTATTATTAAACATTTTAATACACTAAAAATAATAAATACTCATACATTTCAATGCATAAAAACATAAAAAAATGTTTAAAAACAAAAAAATTATAGAATCAAATTAAAACGAAGAGAGAGTGTGAAAATAAAGAGAGAGTAAAATGAGGACAGAGTAAAAAGAGGAGAGAGAGAGTAAAAAAGAGAAGTGAGAGTGAAAATGAGGAGAGAAAGTAAAAAAGAGAAGTGAAAGTGAAAATGAGGAGAGAGTAAAAAGAGGAAAGAGAGTGAAAATGAGGAGAGAAAGTAAAAATGAGGAGAGCGAGTAAAAAGAGGAGAGCGAGTAAAAAGAGGAGAGAGAGAAAATAGAGGAGAGAGCGTAAAATGAGGAGAGAGTAAAATAAGGAGAGAGTAAAAAAGAGGAGAGAGAGTAAAAAGAGGAGAGAGAATAAAATGAGGAGAGAGAGTAAAAGAGATGAAAGAGAGAGAAAAAAGAGGAGAGAGAGTAAAATGAGGAGAGAGTAAAAAAGAGGAGAGAGAGTAAAAAGAGGAGAGAGTGAAAATAAGGAGAGAGAATTAAAAAGAGGAGAAAGAGTAAAAGATATGAGAAAGAGTAAAAAAGAAGAAAGAGAGTAAATATGAGGAAATAGAGTAAAAATGAGGAATGAGAATAAAATGAAAAGAGAGTGAAAAAAGAAAACGAGTAAAAAAGAAGAGAGAAAGTGAAAAGAAGAGAAATAGTAAAAATGTGGAGAAATAGTAAAAGAAGAGAGTAGTTGAGGCAATGTTTTGATTTCTTTACTCTATTGGATCTACTAATTCAAAATCGGACAAACGAAACTACAAAAACAAACCAAAACTAAAAGAACTAGTAATGTACTGGGCCGGTTAAGTTAATAATGGAGGACAAAAAATACCCCATGAAATAGGCCTATGTGAGCCCAATTATAAATAGTACGGTGGTATAGTCATAATTAACATGGCTGAAACGAAGACCATAACACTCAAATTAGCAGGAAAATACACAGTTGATTAAGACAAGTAATTATAGAAAAAACAATTAAGTTCAATGTCTAATCAAGATTATGTACCAGTTGAATTTGATACAATTGGTCCAATTAGAGGAAATGGATAAAATAAAAAACAAATAAATATATAATAATAACATATTGATAGGAAGAACAGCAAAGAGACATTCCAACTAGAAACCCTACAGCCGAAAAAAGAGAATGAAACAAAAGTTGAAAGCAAAGACTGTGTGGGTCCATTCACACCTCATCTGCAATGATGACGATACAGAGTGGGAAACCCAAAAAGTTGCCTTTTTTTTATAAATAATAAAAACTTAATATTTTTGCTAATTATAATTACCAAAAAGTCATTTATTTACTCTTCTCCCATGCAATACACTCCAAAAGACTGGATAGATAGATGGATCGTCATTCCCTTAAAATAAAATCTACAATTCAATACATAAACGACACATCGATGTACATTAAAGTTTTTATTCTATGATCTTCATTTCATGTCATTTCCCCACTTTATTCTCTTCTTTTTTTCGTATATTCTCCACCGAATAACACAAATAATTTACAGAAAGTTTTCTACTTTTAATTGGCTTTCTCCCAATGTTTGTTTTTCATATCTAATTTTCTGTTCTTAATTAATTATATTATTTCATCAGACAAAAAAAATAATTATATTATTTGATATTTAATTATTTACTTAACATTCTTCAAATGAATCTTCGTCATGAAAAACTAGTTTCTTTGATGTGATTTCTATAATATGAAAAATATACCCAAATACACATATATATATATATATATATAAATCCTTAGCTCATGATTAGCCAAGTTGTGGCCATGAATTTGTTTTTATTTAGATTGATAATTTAAGATGCAAATCGAACTAGATAGAGAACAGAGAAAAATAAGAGAAATTAGGAAAAAAATATGGTGAAGTTAATGAAAGAATAACAATGTGAAAACAGAATGTACAATCGTTTGCCAAAAAAAAAAAAAACTGGATGTACAATCTTTTTTCTTTTGTTTTGGTTTGGGTGTGATACAAAGTGATGGGTTAGAGAGTAGCAAAGAGAATCGATGTTGGGTGCGTTAAAAGAAGAGCCATCAAAAAGGGAGAAGAGAAAGAGAATATTTATCACAAATAAGTGTATGTAGGCTTTGGTCTTTGTGTTTTTGGGTAAATTGTTTGTGTCAGCTTCTTAGGGCACGCGTTTTTTTCAAACTCCCAAAAAATTTTAAAGTTAAAGGAGAACAAGACATTTCTCACATTGCTCTTTCTTCATCACGAGACCTTAAACCTTCTGCCTCATACAGCATATTTGGATTCCCATACATGTGTATGGATCCTTCTATACCAACCACAGAGCTTCATTCTCCAATCATTCTTTTACGTTTCCTCTAGTCCTCTTACTTCTAAATATCTCTACTTACCTCAAACTGTCACTAATTATCCAAATAATATCTCTTTTATCGTACAACACGTTCTAAATACATTCATGAATCAATTACATCTAAACAAAAATATTTAATTCTATTTTAAAAACACACTTTTTCGTAAGTGTTAACGAATCGGAACACTTTTTATTTATTTTTAAAAAGTTACAAATTACGATTTAGAGAAATAAAAATCATAAAGACATTACTCCCTCCATCTCATAATATAAAAGAGGTTTTTTTTCTTTTCAAAATATAAGTTGTTTTTTAAAACCAAAGCAAAAAGTAAACTAAAAATTCAAGACAAATTTAATACTTCATATTCTTTTCATTTTTTTCTTTTATCAACTTTACTAATTTTTGCCACTAATAGGATCGACAAAGACTCGATCCATAGCCAAATTACTCCCACTGGAACTGGCGAGATTTGAACCTCATACCTGGTGTCAAACTAGATCAGGAGCAAGCCAACTGGACCACCTACTTCTTGGCCATTTTTTTTCTTTTAAACTATTTTTCTTTACTTTCCTTAATTAAATGCTAATATAAAATGATAATTTTTTTTTGGTCAACTTAACTCAATAACACAAATATTAGGAAAAGGAACACCTAGCGGGAACATTTTTACGAAGGCTTGATTCCTAAATAACCCTCTAGCGCTACCGACTAAGAAGTCGGTCTTGTGGTTTAGAGCTCACGGGATACGGCTAAGGAGAAACGAGAAAAACAACTCCTGAGTCTGAAGTAATCGTCAAAATATGGAAGAAAAGCCGGCCAAGCAGAAGAATCTCCACCATCTATACCAGCTCTGCACAATCAACTAAAAATTCCACTTCTCGAAGCTGTAAGGATGAGAGATATGTCATCGCCCAAAGGAGAGCCTTCATATATGCATGCAAGGGGGATAAACTTCGACGAATGCTTTGTGCTCACATATTAACTCTACCTACCTCAAAAGAAAAATAATATCATTCTAAATCTGAGAAAAGATCAGATTCCTTCCATAATGCATCCACCAAACAACGATATTCCGTAAAGGAGGGATTCATAATCAATAGTCCATAAATGATAATTTTTTAGAAAATTCATAAAGCTAAATTTTTCTTAATTAGTGTGCATTCAAACAAAACAACTTATATTATGAAACGGAAGTAGGAAGTAGTATTATTTAAACTTACAATTATCTTGAGTACGAGACTAGAATTTCATACTTTGTATAAAGGTATATGATTTTATCAGTCTTAAAAAGTTAAAAATACATGAATATATAAACACTTTTCAAAAAATGGTAGGTTTATAAAAAAATTTTTAGACAAGTATATTTATACGAACCTCTAGATTCATTTCAGATTGACACGTTGAGTCTCTTTCATTAGGTGGAATTTTTTTTTCTTTTTTTGTTCAAATGTCTTGGATTATATTCATGTAGTACGTATATTTATATAATGAGAAGAAATGAGAAGTTTTACGTTTTCGGTGTACCATATACTCCTTTTAACAGGTTATGAGCAAACCATTGTAATATGTATTCTAATGTAAATTACCCAAACCTTGTTTTTAAACTAACGACACATTCATATCTTACTGGATCAAATAAAATCATTTGGAGATTTCTTTCCAAGGTAACCGAACTTAAACCTACATCCAAAATTTATACCTTTTAATGAATTAACAACTGATCAAATATATATGTATACAGACATTAAGATGTTTACCGTTATGATAAAAACAAATCAAGGCTATAATAATATTATTTAAAAAGATACTTATGTATCTAGTAGATTAGTTGAGGGAAAGACCTACAAGTTTGCTTTGAAAAAACATAATAAAGTTACATAAAGCTATAAACTTACATCAAAATTAAAAAATGTAACTTAGTGTAAGTTCCTATAAGTCTAGGTTAGTGTTGGTTGGCTTATACATCTCAAAGGGAAACAAAAGCGAAGATACGTATTGAGACTTTTCTTGATACGATTCAAAATCCAATGCTTTTTATAAACAATTATAGAATAAATGTTATTTTTTGCCTTTAACATACGAATGAAGCAAAAAAGATGAAAGAGTAGAAAACAAAAAACTTTTTTGACTGCAATAGTGATATGTACACATTACAACACTCACTTTTTACATTTAATAAATTGGCATGTAAAAGCTTTTTTCTTTCTAGCCTCAAAGTTACATCCACATTTTTTATTACCAGAATCTAGTAACCAAATAAGATACATGTCTATCTAATTGTTGTCTTGATCTTGAATATTTTCACCAATAACATGACTTGTTTTATATCAATGTTTCGACTGTCGTATGATATCTATATTTGATTTCGAGGGCATAATATTAGGAAGCCATAAACTTTTGGTCAGATTAATGATTGTAACTAAAAAGTACGGTTGAGGTTATTAAAAAAATTGCTATAAAATAATGGTACAAATAGTGATTGGGAAAACAGTTAGTAATAAAAGCCTAATCAGCATTAATATTGATTGGTGACATTACAATATAATTAAATAACAATTATTGTAAACAAATATTAGTAATTTAAGTGTTTGAAAAATGACTTTTCTAATAATAAAAATAATCGTAATAAACTATATTTTCAAAAGTTCATTTTCACCATCGAATTTTGATGATTAGTAGCTAAATAAGTGTTTCAAACGAGAATTTAATTCTACCAATCAAACTCATTATACTTAATATTTTTTTTTTTTTAAATGCTTTGGCTTTGTTCTCTTTTTTTTTATATTTTTTTATAACTAAAGTGAAAAAATCTTGACCAAAAAAAAAATGAAAAAGTTAGAGATTTATAACAAAGAATATAGTCACTTGCCAAAAGAAATTAAAAACAAGGGAGCAAAATCTATAGAGTTTGAGTAGACTCATTCTCTAGCTAACCATGCATGAGATTATTAAAGCATGAGTTATTCTTCCATGCTAAGATTGTGTCTCAGATGAGTCGATCTATTTGGCGGAAAACAATGTCGTGGGGTAGAGATTGGTTTGAGTGGAATCTGGAATTTCTCTCCCTCCATATCTGATCCATAATCGCCTGACATAGAAGCTTTCGAAGCAAAGTTGGTGCTGATTCAGAGGAAATACATGAACAACTCATCATTGCATCCCATGAATGAAACAAAAGAGGTTGAAGATTCAACCTTGTGAAAACCGACTTCCATATAGTTTCTGCATACTCACACTGCAAAAACAGGTGATCCCTAGTCTCCACAAAAAGAGAGCACACACAATATTAAGTTTGGGTAGTGATTCCCCATTGTGATAAACGAGCCCGAGTAGGTAATCTATCTAGTTGAGCACACCACATATGGAATGCTTGCAGTGGAGTTGAGTCCTTGAACCAAATTATTGAAGACCAATATTTAAGTGGTTCGTGAGGTCTGATGGTGTTTCACAACTTCGAAGTCGAAAACTTTAAGTTTCTTTTGGTGCCAAGTTTTAGACATAAATGATCATTGTCTTCTGTTTTGAGAGGGTTTGGGATGGAAATTAGTTCAAAGTGGAGAGCAAGTGCTTGGTCTAACCTGGCAGCTCTTAGATTCCAGCCTGAAAGTGAGGAAGCATCTGCAACAGAAGCTGTTCGAACAACGCCTACTTGCATAAGGCCTGTGTTCCCAAAAAACTTCTATTAATGGTCCCAAGGACATCCAATTATCATACCAGAAGCTGGCACTCCTTCCATTTTTGACAATCACATGAGTAAGACCTGAAAAAAGTGGTTTTAGTCTAAGGAGGGACTTCCATACCCAGGAATCTGTTGCTTTTGCTTCAATAGCCTAAAGGTGTGACCCATTTAGCTTGTTCTGCAAGATCTAGACCACCCATAGGGACCCGCTTTGGGTTAAGATTAGCCACAATAACCTTAAGCCAAGAATCTGATTCCACAAGGAGAAGTTTCTAAGGCCTAGACCTCCCTCCCTTTCAGGAAAACATATCTTTTTCCAAGCCACTTTAACATTAACATTATGCTCAATACTTCCCGACCAGAGAAACTTCCCACATAAACTCTCAGTTGTCTTCAAACAGCATCTGGGAAGAACAAACGCAGCAAACCAGAAGTTAAAAGTCTGATAAATGACTGAAGAGATTAACTGAAGCCTACCCAAGAAGGATAAGGTTCTGTTAGCCCAATGATTAAACCAAGCCTTCACTTTTTCAATCAAAGGGTTGTAATCTGCAAGGCACAACTTCTTATGCAAAAGAGGTAGTCCTAGGTACCTTATAGGAAGCTGCCCTTCTTGAAAGCCAAAGTCTGAGAGTTGAGGTTGTTCTTGCTCAGTGATCCCTGCACTAAAGAGTTCAGTTTTTCCTAGATTCAAAGAAAGACCTGACTAGCTTTCGAACTCCTGAAATGTGTCCTTTATTGCCTGTAAAGAGGGAACATGCACATCAAAGAAAACAACCACATCGTCTGCAAAAGTCAAATGAGAAACCGGTGGAGAGATGGCTTTCAGATAAAAACCGAGAGAACCCATAAAGAACTTTTGTTGCAGCATTTTAGAGAAAGTCTCCATGACCATGATAAAAAGATAAGGAGATATACCATTGATGCTAAGCGTTTTCCTAGGCAAGCAACAATTATATTTATAGATCAACAAAAGCTTCACAACATCATGTCGTTGCTAGCATTTGAGGTTCAAACCCAAAGGAGTATGAGGATGCAAAGAATTGTGTTAAGCTAGAGAAATCAAGGTGGATGATGATGCAATTTATAGACTCAAATAATAAGCAAAAATATGTAATCTAATCACTAGCCACACCCCCAAGCAAGCAAACAAAGTTAAACTAGCAACGACAATCGAAATTCAATAAGGAAATGACAATAAGATAAAGGCGAATAATCTAAGTAAAGGCAATCAATCAAAGGACAAGGCAAATGGATGGATGATGCAACAAGGAGACAATGAATGCACCG
>OVAX01004325.1:0-13867 GCA_900406405.1 Lepidium africanum | reverse complement strand
GTCTTTGTGGTACTAGAGAAGCTGAGGTATATCTTGGGATCGACAGTAGCAAGGAGGAGTTCCTTATTGGCACCGTCTGCAACTCCACTAAACTCAGTTGCAACTTGATTATGAGTCAAGCCTTCACACTAGGAATCCCACCAGAAAGGTGTCATTATCAATTGTATATTTTTGTAAAGGCTTATACGAAGTTGGAAACATGACATGGTGTAAGTAGATATGGATATGAGTACTGATTTTAACATCATAAGCTTCCTTGCAGGTGCTTCAAGTGCTTCCTGTCTAGTTTTCTTCCTTAAATTTCAAGGGTTGGGTGATGTTTCATGCGATTGGTGTATATGGTTTATCGTAGGTAGTTATGGGATTGATTTATCTAAGTGAATAACAAAGTGGATCTGCCCTAACATAGTTTCCTTTAGATTTGGTCCATGTGGATTAACTNGTGGATCTGCCCTAACATAGTTTCCTTTAGATTTGGTCCATGTGGATTAACTATTGATAACAGGATTTTACTCAAGTTTTCAAATCCTATTACACTAAGGTGTCGATGTAGTATAGTAGGTGTCAATCTAACTGGGAATGTAGTTATCACTTATAATGCAGCTAACTATTCCAATCCAAGCAAATAAAAGTGTGGTTTTGTCTAATCAACCTAAGTCCAACTTAAAATAAAAATAAACCAATTAATTAGCAATAATAATAATGAAATTAAACGAAGCAGTAAACAGTAGAGTGAAAAGTGAATTTAACGCAGAGTGAGAAAACAGGTTCCTGAGGAGTGAGTATCACGGATCAGCGTGACTCTTAGACTAACTAGGCGCTTGACAACACTCAATAGAGCTAATCTCTAGGCAGTGAGAACAATTGCAATGAATCCACTCTCGTGGCAAACAAACTCGAGATGACTACTAACAGACCCTATCGCCATAGGCATTTGATAATCTACCCGGCATGAATAATCAACCTGCTTAGAGCCAATTCACACCTCGGACATTCGATCCCTCGAGCCAAGCGTGTGAATCTCTGAGGGGGTTCAGTCAGACGCTCTACCAAACACCTATCGGGTGCTAGAGCGTCTTTAAACAAGCTCCAGTTGATCAGAATGAGCTAGTGATTACAGCACCAAAACAGAAAAGATCCTAACAATTCTAACCTCAAGTGTCCTAGAAAACCTAAGATTCACGCTGACCTAACTCATCCTTAGGAGCCCTAGGTGACTCCTCAGAATTCATAAATTCAACACTAAGCACGAAATTAATATTAGATAACATAGACAATAAACTCGAACAAGAATTGAAATCAACGCTAAGTGTGAAACTGAATTGCATAAAATAACTCGAAATCAAAAGGAATTCGTTCTGAGATTACAAAAGCTAAAAAGTCTGCGTGCACGAAAAAGTAGTAAAAACTAAGATGTCCCCAAAATAAGAAAAACAAGAAGTATATAGAAAACATTGGTATAACCCTAAGTTGAATTAGGCCCAGTAAGTAAAAGCCCACTGTGTAGTGGATCTTGAAGTCAAACTTGATCCAGACGCTGAACAAGCCCATTAGAAGAAAGCTTGCATCCTAAGGCACAACACACTCGAACTGTAGCTCCAGTGGTCTTTACATTCAAATGAACCACTCCCTTTACATTTAATTAATTCCAAACCGTGAATCAAGCTATGCATCTTATAAGAACTCGTTTGATTAAGGGGATGGTCTAAGAGACAAAAGTGATCTCTTCAATGCAATGGTTAGTGAAATCTGCTCAAGGATCACTCCAATGGAATAAGCTTTAGCATAAGGCTAAAGGTGAGTACCAACGGATGCATACAAAAACAAGGTCTCATCTACCCAGTGCACCCAACTCGAGCTCCAACTTATTCATTCTAAAACCCAGAAATTGAATCCTAAATCTACCCCTTTTAAACAAAAATGGTATCTCTTTCTTTCAGCCAAATGCTCAATGTGATCAACTTCCAAAGCTCGTTTTCCATAGCTAATCTAAAGGGAGAGGTTACTTAATTCAACTCTTCTAGCGGTTCTGGTTCATATCACATTATAACTCTAGTTGTACTTTTATCTTTGATCTGCAAGACACTCTAAGCATATGTCTATCCCCGGCAACGACGCCTTTTTTTTTTTTTTTTTTTTTTTAGAACCCAANACCCCTTTTTTTTTTTTTTTTTTTTCTTAGAACCCAATTCCATATTTTAATAACAAAAAACCTTTACCAGAACATACACACGTTTTGTGCCCTTTTCTCCCTTTAGACTCTTTGATCCATGCCCTTATTCTTTTCATTATTCCTTTCTCAACCAAAATAAATAAACATCCCATGCCCATAAACCACCTACGCCTAGTCTGGTCCAAAAATCATGAACCAGAAACTACATGAAACCTTGTTCCTATCGGTGCTCACCTAACATGTTATACCAAGATTAAATCGAAAATAGGCCTCACAATCACACAGCAAACAATACAGGGCTCGAAAGGAGGTAAGGGTCAAGGTGGGAGTCTACTCGAATAACATTTTAGATGCAAGATGGTGAAAGGAAATCCGAGTATTTTGTAATCCACAAGTTTAAACTCAATGCATAGACTCGATATTTAAGCATTCATTTTAGGTTATCACTTAGCAAGGAGTAGCGTCTAATCACAGCAAAGTTCAGCAAAATTATGGATCGTAGACTAAACATTCCTAGCATGGTGCAATCTTACACTTTAGACTAGAAAGCAAGTAGCAAACAACATTAACTCAGGGCAGTGAATTTAGCACAAAAATCAGCAAGCTTGCAAGGTAAAATCATTATAACCCCAATGCATTACTAGACTCAATCCTATATGGATGCAAACTACATGACACTCTGTTTTGTATTTTTTTGACAAATTTTTCAATTTTTTTGGTTTTTCTATGCCATACGTGCAATGCAATGAACAAATAATATGGATGCATGAAAATCAAAAATAAGAGCAAAGAAAACATGATCAAATGATATCTAGAATCCTCCCCCAGACTTAAATCACACAGTCCCTTATGTAGATAAGAGAATGAAAAAGGACCCTAGACAAGCAAGAAGAATAAAAACATGCGGACGTATATACAAAGTTGGTACCTCAGGGAAAAATAGACCATCCGAAGGGATCCACATCCATGTCGTCACCATCCTGATTTTGCTGTTCAATAGGAGTGCTGTAATGAAATGACGTTGAGCACATTGGATCCAAGAAGTTGTATTCCTGCTATTGTGGAAACTGTTGAGCGCTCGAACCGTAACGATCAAACACGCTAGACTCAGGTGGCTGTGCGTAGTTATGGGAGCTCAATCCATATTGTTCAGATTTGGAAGACTCTGGCGACTGCGTGTAATGGTGGGAGCTCAAACCGTGACAATCAAACGTGCCCAAACCAGGATGTGGTGTTAACTGCTGCGATGTTGAAGCTTGCGCATCAATCCAAGGAAGTCTTGTTTGTAGTGTCAGATGCTGGGATTGCACCTCTGGTTCCTGCGGATGCTCAACACTTCGGGTACGCTCTCTATGGGGGCCGAGTGTGGGTAATCGACTTGTTGATGTGCGCTGTCGTGGAGGTTCGTGGCTTAGATCCAGGTTGAGCTCACGCGTCCGATCAGTAGTGTAAGTGAATAAAGCATCGTCAGTTTTGACAGGTTGCTCAAGTTAGATGTCAGCGTTCAGGTCGAGTCTGAAGACTTGTTGAGTGGAATCCTGTGAAAGAAGGTCTGGTTGTGGTATTGGTTGATGCTCGACTGAAGATGCTCTGCGTGGTTGCTCAGAAGTGGATCGCCTGCCGAGTGGTCTTGAAGTGGAGGTAGACCGTCTAAGTTGTGGTGGGCTGGGCACTTGGATTTCTAGTGGATTCTGAACTTGTTCTGTTGTGCTGTAACTAGGCGTCAATTTAAGCGTCTTCAGGATGAAGTGTATTACCTTCGTATTCCATTTTATTGCTTTTTGTGCTTTGGCGGGATTCTTATGCGCCATCTTGGTTCCTTTCAACATTTTTGGGTCGACATACTCATCAAAATGGTAACATTCTTGCTCCTCACATTGCTCCTCTACTAGTTCCAGATCATGCATTGGTATTGGGTTCCTTCTGACTTGAGGTCGAGTAACAACATTCTCTGGAGGCATGAAGGAGATGTTGTTTCGAACTCCAAGTGCAGAGACGTCAGGGTTGGGGAGTATAATCGTCAATTCCTCTTCTGTCTCTGATTATTTGAATTTGTATCACCAAGTTCCTCTGCCTGATGCCTTCCTCAAAACCTTGTGTTTAGCTAGGTATGGAATATAAATTCCTCTTCTGTCCCTGATTGTTTGAATTGGTTTTGATTTGATCTGAGCACTGCAAGCTTCCAGAATCCAAGTAATTATGCCTCCAATGCAAATTTTCGACTTGCTCATCAGAGGTAAGCTCCCGGCCCATGTCTTGTATTTGACAAGTTGCTCCATCAACTTCTTTGTAAATCCATTGTTGTTCATGTTTCCCATGAGTTGCAGCCCATAGTCATGGTTTGAAGTGTTAATAAAATCTTTGAAACCCAAGTCGATCATCTCTAGCTCGGTAGTACGCACATATCCAGATTCATATTACGCGAAGCAAGTATTTGCAATTACCTTGTTTAAATAACGGATCGCCAGATTCTTTATACTCGTGTTCCTGCTCGTTGAAGCGTTGTACTGCTCCAAAGATACAATCAACTGCCATAAGAAATTAATCTCCTCTTTGTCGAAATTAGCATCTAGTCCTCAGCATTTGATCAACATCTCTGGAAATACCTAATTTTAGCATACTCTCCCTGTGTAAATAGCACGTTCCAACAACTTCCAACCTTTTCAAAGCTTTGACCGCCTCGTTGTAACTCGGTGGCTGTGCTGTATCTTCATTGTCTGAATCCCCAACCCTATCATCATCTTCAGTCGAGCTACTGTGTACGTCTTCACCCCTCTCGGTATGATCAGGCTCAACCATGGTCTCGTTGCACTTCTACAAATCAATGGCGGTGGTGTTTCCGAATGTGATTCCTCATTGTCGACATCTATAGGTTAATTTGCCATTGAACGTGTTAATCTACATTGTGATGATTCGACTCTTGACCTCCTCATTTTGTGTCAGGACCTGAACTGTGGACACCAAAATCTGAACAAAATATACTAAAATTCGAACTGCAAGTGAACTGGTTGAGCCGTGAGACAAATCTTTGAACCGATTTCAGCAAAACTTCAAATTGCTAGAATATACTCGAACCGAAGGAAAAAACACTCGAACCAAAGTGGCAATACTTGAACCAACAACACAAATCTTGAACCAAAATACCAAATCTTGAATAACGAACACCACCACCCGTATCCTTTAGCCAAAATCAGAACCAGTCTCACCAAAAAGTCGAACAGCTTGAACACACTTGAACAGTAGGGCTGGACCACGAACCGTGAAGCTGCGCTTGAAGCGTGGGTTACGTGAAATGCAAGACTCGAACCGGTAGAAGGAGAAGCTCGAACTGTAAAGACTCGAACTCATGGTAAAGACATGTGGCTCCTAATGTGCTTTAAAAAAAACAAAACCAAGACTAGTGCTGAAAATAATGCCCATGCAAAAAGGATATTGGGGCTCATTCTAAAATTTGGTGAATATCTTGTAATCTCCTTTCTCCAGAATAATTTCGTTAACTCCATGTGCCAACTTGAGTAGTCTCACTTTTCCACCAGATTTTAAAATTTTGCCCCTCTTTTTGTTCAGATTAGTCATTTGATAACTCGAATCATCAAATACTGCACTGTGTCAACTCTCCATTGTTGAGTAACATCCTGAAATCTAAGGGTTATACCAAAAAGAAAAAGAAAAATTTTCAAAAGCATAATTAAAAAGAATATGTATAAGGATATGCATGGGATTTCCTCCCAAATGCGCTTGTTTAAAGTCACTGAGCTTGACTTTCACCCCTTTTAGAGATCAGCTGGTTCATCGAGAGAAACTGAGGTTCTCTCAGGGATGGTCTCATCAGCTCGGTATTGCTTAACCCTCTGCCATTCACAGTGAAATTGTTGCCATCCTTGTTAATCAAAGTTATAGCTCTGTAGGGCAAAACTTCCTTAACCCGGAATGGACCAGACCATCTTGACTTCAATTTCCCAGGAAACAGGTTAAGCCTTGAGTTGAACAGCAGCACTTGGTCACCAGGTGTGATCTTCTTGGGTGCAATCTTCTTGTCGTGGAACGCTTTTGTCCTTTCCTTGTACACTTTCGAGCTTTCATAAGCTTCAAGTCTGTCATCCTTCAACTCATGCAGATTCAGAAGCCTTTTCTCCTTAGCAGTCTTGAGATCAAAATTAATGAACTTTGTAGCCCATATTGCCTTGTACTCTATCTCAACAGACAGATGACATGATTTTCCATACAGGAGCTGGAACAGAGTTCTTCCAATTGGGGTCTTGAAAGCTGTCTTGTACACCCACAGTGCGTCATCTAAATTTACTGCCCAATCTCGTTTTGATGCCTCTACAACTCGAGCTAGTATAGCTTTGATCTGCTTGTTCGACATTTCCACTTGACCACTGGTTTGTGGATGATAAGGTGTAGCTAACTTATGCTTAACTCTATTTTTCTTCAGTAGATTCTCAAACACTTTATTGATGAAGTGCGAGCCTCCATCACTGATTACAACTCGAGGTAGTCCAAATATGGGGAAAATGAGGACGACTTTAGCATCATTAGTCAGACTGGCTACAGCTTTTACCCACTTCGAGACGTAGTCCACTGCGACTAGAATATAACGATTTCCATGGGATGGTGGGTTAATCGGTCCCATGAAGTCGATTACCCATCAGTCATATACCTCAACTTCCAGAATTGAGTTCTGTGGCATTTCATTTCTTCTGTTGATATTACCCATTCTCTGACACAGATCACACTTTGAGATGAAATCCTGAGTATCCTTGAACACAGTAGGCCACCATAACCCTGTTTGCAAAATCTTCTGAATAGTCTTAAACATGACAAAATGTCCACCGTAGGCTGACCCATGACAATGCTCCAAATTGCCCTGAACCTCTTCCTCTGGTATGCACCTCCTAAATAAACCATATGCTCCCTTCTTGTATAAGTAGGGCTCATCCCAGAAAGTAGTGATTAACATCTTTGCAAAACTTCTTCCTCTGATAGGCATCCAAACACTTAGGCACCTCACCGACGACCATGTAATTGACCAAATCTGTATACCAAGGTAGAGTGGATCCAGCGAGCCTCTTGTTGATCTGAAAATAATTTTCCTCTGCTCCTAGAGTCATGAGCTGGTCTTCTGGCATAGAGTCATCAATAGGTATCGAGTCCTCAATCATCATACGTGACAGGTGATCTGCCACTCCATTCTCTACCCCAGGTTTGTCCACTATTTTGAGGTAAAACTCTTGTAGCAGCAGTATCCATCTCAGTAATCTGGGCTTAGCATCCTTTTTCTTCATCAGATACTTCAATTATGCATGGTCTGTATGAACAATCACCTTGGATCCCACCAGATATGATCTGAATTTCTCGATTGCAAATACCACACCAAGAAGCTCCTTCTCTGTGGTTGCGTACTTGACTTGGGTGTTGTCAAGCATCCTACTGGCGTAGTATATCACATTTAGCTTCTTATCCTTTCCCTGACCTAGGACTGCTCCTACAGCAAAGTTACTCGCATCACACATGATTTCGAATGGAAGAGTCTAGTTTGGGGCCTGGACTATTGGAGTATAGATCAATGCTTCTTTGATCTTCAAAAATGCTTCGAGACACTCAAGGCTGAAATTGAACTCGACTTCTTTGCACAGTAAGCTCGTCAGGGGTCTTGCAATTTTGGAGAAGTCCTTGATGAACCTTCTGTAAAACTCAGCGTGACCTTGAAAGCTTCGAATGTCTTTTACTGTCTTAGGAGGCTGCAGCTGAGTCATGACTTCAACTTTTGCCCTGTCAACCTCAATATCCTTCTCAGATATCCTATGTCCCAACACAATCCCTTCTTGAACCACGAAGTGGCATTTTTCCCAATTGAGCACAAGGTTGGTTTCCACGCACCTGCTAAGTATCCTACACAAATTTGACAAACAAGAGGCGTAGGAAGAGCCATAGACGTAGAAATCGTTCATGGAAACCTCTACCACGTCCTCAATCAAATCCGAGAAAATGGAAGTCATACAACGCTAAAATGTAGCAGAAGCATTGCACAACCCAAACAGCATACGTTTGTAAGCAAAGGGGCCATAAGGGCAGGTAAAGTAGTTTTTTCCTGATCATCTGGGTGTATAGGGATCTGAAGAACCTGCGATACTCGTCAAAGAAACAGTAATACTTTTTACCCGACAACCTTTCAACAATCTGATCAATAAACAGTAAAGGGAAGTGGTCTTTCCTAGTGGGGAAATTTAGCCTTCTATATTCTATACACATCCTATGCCCCGTTATGGTTCTAGTTGGGATCAGTTCATCTTTATCATTTTTACCCACAGTGATACCCCCTTTCTTAGGAAAACAATGCACAGGTGATACCCATTTACTATTAGAAATTGGATAGATAACATCAGCGTCTTGCAACTTAGGTATCTCTTTTTTAACAACTTCTTTAAGGTTCGGGTTCAATCTCCTATGAGGCTCTACACTAGAATGAGATTCATCTTCTAAGTGTATCATGTGCATGCAAAAGCTTGGGGATATGCCTCTAATATCTTTAAGGGTGTATCCTATGGCTTTTTTAAAACGTTTAAGCTCAGTCAATAGCATGCTCAATTCATCATCACTCAAGGCATCATTGACAATTACTGGATAAGTAGAATTAAAGCCTAGAAATGCGTACCTTAGCCCTGCAGGAAGTGACTTCAATTCCACCTTGGGTGCCTTGAGCTCAGACCAGTCATCAGTGACTGCAGGCATAGTGCATTCGAGTGCTTGCAGCTCGAGTCTTGAGTTCAAGTCTGGCGTAGACACACTCGAGTGTCGGGTTAAACCTAAACCCTCAAAAGACGTCTCATCCAACTCTTCAATTACCACTGAACTCCTAACTGGCTTGTGAGAATCCAACAGCTTCCCATAGCACTTAGCTTCCATATTCAAATACCCCTCAGTGGCTAGCTTAGTTAAGGCAACTTGTAGCTGGTCTTCTGCTGCCAAATCCTCTAACAGCACATTAACTAAAGCGTCCATTTCTTGAATTGAGAAAACCAGACCCTCAATTATTGGTTTCTTAATTGCATCATTGAAATTGAAATTCATTTTAAGATCTGGGCTAAGATTCAGCTCGATCACCCCATTCCTGACATCAATCAATGCTCCTGCTGTGGCTAAGAAGGGTCTTCCAAATAACAGAGGATCTTTAGGCTCTTCTTCCATCTCCAAAACGACAAAATCTGTTGGTATCTCAACTCTTTTCACCTTCATAGAAAGGTCTTCCAAAATACCATGAGGGATTCTCACTGATCTATCAGCTAGAACCAATGAGATCCTACAGGTTTTGTAATCAGTAAAGCCTAACCTCTTTGCAACTGAGAGTGACATGAGGCTAATTGAAGCACCAAGATCGCAGAGACACTTGCTGAATGATAAGGGTCCAAGCGAACATAGGATTATGAAGGTTCCAGGATCACCAAGCTTTTTCGGTACAACGTTACTCTGGATTATAGCGCTAATCTCATGCATCAGTACCACCATACCCTCGACTTCTTGAGTCCTCTCTTTAACCGCTTCTTTCAAAAATTTCTGGTAAGGGGGAATCAACATAAAAGCATCCAAGATGGGAATTTTCACCTCAATGTCTTTCATCTGCTTGTCAAAGAGGGCTTTATATTTCTCACTCAGATCTTTCTTGAACCTTTGTAGAAATTGCAATTGGGGCTTGTAAGGTGGTAGAACAAAGGGTCTGTTTTTTTCTTAGGTTGTTGTAGGTGGATTAGCATCTGGAGCGCTAGGTTTAGGAGCAGGTTGGTCTGTCGAGTCGAGCTTACTTTCAGGTGTGGGTTTTTCAGCAGACTGCGGCTTAAAAGCAACTCTAGATCGAGTCTCTAGTTTGAGTGGCAGGTCTGCAATGGAATTTTTTGTCTGATCCTCGATGAGAAAATCCTCCCTCTCCTGAACCTTACTGTCCTCAGTATCTTTAGCACTCTCCGCTCGAATCAGCAACTCACACCCACTTCTTAGAGTGATAGCGTTGGCGTGATACTCTTTTGGGTTGGGAACTGCTTTCCCTGGAAGTTGCCCAGTTGTCTTCACAGTAGAAGACGATGCTTGCTGACATTCCACATACTTGAGTCTTGCGTTTTATGTCTCAAACTTGCAGTTAAGATCGTTGTGAGAGGTTTGATGTCCTTTAAGTATCTCTTGGAGCAAGGTGAAAACCTCTGGTGGTTGTGTAGTAGTTGCGGGAGCTTGCGCTTCATACCCAGGTGGCACGATTGGAGCTGGCTGGAAACTCTGGTGATATTGCTGCTTAGGGACAAAAGCTTTGGATTGAACGTTCTGGGTTTTGGGTGGGTAGGCCTGGTCTTGAAGATTTGCTACGTTGTTATTTCTGTAGGATAGGTTTGGGTGTTTCTTGTAGTTGTTGTACTGCTTGTAACCCCCGCCTTGATTCTACAAATAATTGATCTCCTCAACCTGATCATCCTCCTCGTCCAGAATTTGTTCATCCCCAATTATGAAGTGAACATGTTTTTGTTGTACCTGTAGCAGCTTGTCAATTTTCTCATTCAGGGCCTTGAGCTCCTTTCTACTAATCGTATATGTATCTATTGTACCACGCAAGGTCCCATCATAGTCCTCATTATACTGTCCATCTACTGTGCCATATTCTCCACCAACTCCCAACCTTCATCCACGTCCTTGTTGAGGACATTGCCATTGCTAGCTGTGTCTAAAAGCCTTCAGATGTTAGGGTGAAAACCTCTGTAGAGGTTGCTGCAGAGTCTTAGTGATGCAACCATGATGAGGGCAGTGCGATTGATAAGTCTTGTACCACTCCCACGCTTTAGCAAAGGTTTCAAAATTCTGCTGCGCAAAGCTTGAGATAGCACTCCTCAGCTTTGCAGTCCGAGAAGAACTTACTAAGAAAAGCAGTCTAGCAGTCATTCCAAGAAATGATAGATCCTTGCGGTAAATGCTTCTCCCAAATGTTGTTCTCCTAGAGAAAATGGAAACAGTCTCAGTTTAAAGGCATCTTCACTGACTCCATTGACCCTTTGTAGTCCACAAATGCACTCAAACTTGTCCAAGTGATCAAGAGGGTCTTCAGAGGGTAGTCCATGAAATTGCCTGTTTTGGATCATGGAGATGAGACTGCTCTTGATCTCGAAGTTGTTGTTCGGGATAGCTGGAGGCATGATCCCATGTCTCTAGGTATGAGTGCTTGGTGCATCTCCAGCGCCAATTATTCGTGGCCTCCTCTGTCGAGGTCTATCCACAGGAGGTTGGTCTGTGTTCAGAGGAAGTTGGTTTGTGTTCGAGTCTGTTGGCGGATCCATTTCAATTGGATCCTCTGGTGCACTGTGGAGTTCGTTTTTCTGCGCTCTCAACTCGTGTGGAAGCTAGTCAATGTTGTCAAGAGGTTGGAGAAGGCTATGACTTCTCTGTGAACGTGTCTGCATACAGTATATGAACTCGACTCGAGCAGTAGGGTTTAGCTGACTTACTGAAGGTTGAAATCACCTGAAACAGAACACCAAAAGAGAGTACCACAAGTGAGTAAGTAACAAGAAATAAAAAGAACTTGAGCTTAGACAGTTAACAATCCTAAATGTAACTAACAGAGACCCATTTGGCAAAACGGCACCAATTTGATAACAGGATTTTACTCAAGTTTTCAAATCCTATTACACTAAGGTGTCGATGTAATATAATATGTCAATCCAACTAGGAATATAGTTATCGCTCAGTAGAGCTGATCTCTAGGCAGCAAGAACAATAGCAATGAGTCCACTCTCGTGGCAAACAAACTCGAGATGACTACTAATAGACCCTATCGCCATAGGCGTTTGATAATCTACCCAGCATGAATAATCAACCCGCTTAGAGCAAATTCACACCTCAGACATTCGATCCCTCGAGCCAAGCGTGTGAATCTCTGAGGTGGTTCAGTTAGACGCTCTACTAAACACCTATCGGGTGCTATAGCGTCTTTAAACAAGCTCCTGTTGATCAGAATGAAGCTAGTGATTACAACACCAAAAAAGAAAATATCCTAACAATTCTAACATCAAGCATCCTAGAAATCCTAAGCTTCACGCTGATCTAACTCATCCTCAGGAGCCCTACGTGACTACTCAGAACTCATATATTCAACACTAAGCACGAAATCAATATTAGATAACATAGACAATAAACTCGAACAAGAATTAAAATCAATGCTAAGTGTAAAACTGAATTGCATAAAATAACTCGAAATCAAAAGGAATTTGTTTTGAGATTACAAAAGCTAAAAAGTCTGCGTGCACGAAAAAGTAGTAAAAACTAAGGTGTCCCCAAAATAAGAAAAACAAGAAGTATATAGAAAACATTGGTACAACCTTAAGTTGAATTAGGCCTAGTAAGTAAAAGCCCAGTGTGCAGTGGATCTTGAAGTCAAACTCGATCCAGAAGCTGAACAGGCCCATCAGAAGAAAGCTTGCGTCCCAAGGCACAGCACACTCGAACTGCAGCTCCAGCGGCAACATGCGTGTGTCTGTAGCTTCACATCACGGTTCGAGTGTTTAACGTGTCCAGCGCAGCCTTAACCCATCTCGAGCTTCCATATACTCAATCTGTGCTTGAGCTTCACCTGATGTTCCCCAGCTCCAATCACACTCCAAGTGCTGCTGCTCCATCCCTCAGCTTTTGCTTGCCCAAAATGCTCCATATTAACGCTTCAACTACCTGAAATCTCCTCAGATGCAATGGTATGCTAATGCAGATGAATGAAGCTATTCGGACTTTAAAATGATGAGAATGCAGTAGGAATATATGCAAAAACTAGCTAAATGAGACTCTTAGTGAATGCTAAAAAACTTGTATATCAACTATTCTCTATTTTGGTTTCTCTATTTCTATATTAGCTAACTTTGTCTCAGGTTAAGTGATGTTTTGTGCGATTCATCTATTTGGTTGATTATGTAGGGTTTTGGTTAATTAGGTACTTAGGGTTTATTATGTAGGACTTTGGTTAATTAGGTGGTTAGGGATTTATTTGGCTGATTATTAGGGTTTCGGTTTGGTCGACTATATAATAATTTAGGATATTATGAGTTGTTAGGGGATTGATGTGGCCCACAATAGTTTTCTGTAGATCTAGCCCATCTGGATTCACTATGATACTTAGGTTAGGCTTGGTACTTGGTTTTCTAGGTTAACCCACATCGTGTCTGGTCTTTCCAAATCAATGGTTCTTGATGTTTCTTTTTATGCATAAATGTGTGCAGATAAAGTAATTGATCCAGATCGATTCGTAAAGTTTAACATTGACAAAGGTGATGTTCTCTACATCACAAACATCTGTTTGTGTGGTACTGGAGAAGCTGATGTATATATTGGGATCGGCAGTAGCAAGGAAGAGTTCCTTATTGCCATCGTCTGCAACTCCACTAAACTCAGTTGAACCCGGATTCTGAGTTAAGCCTTCGCACTAGGAATCCCAATAGAAAGGTGTCATTATCGATTGTATATTTTTGCAAAGACTGATAGGAAGTTAGAAACATGACATGGTGTAAGTAGGTATGGATGTTGATGGGTGCCTCGGAGGAAGAACTCTCGCATATGGACTTAAGGGAAGACCTTGGTGAGTCGATTCTCTCAAGAACTAGATTTCGGGAGAAACGAAGAACACCACAAGGATTATGGCTCTATCCTTGATACAGTTCGGTCCGATCTTGC
>OVAX01004324.1:0-13868 GCA_900406405.1 Lepidium africanum | reverse complement strand
GCAAATCAGTCCCAGATTTCAAAAATGGGACTGATTTGCGACTGATTGTGCAGTCTCAAACAACAAGTTTTCTTGTAGTGGTAGAAAAATGGGTAATCCTTGTCTCTTTTTGTAAGAAACTTGTTTGTAGTTTATATCTATATAACTCTTAGTAATATCATTTCATTAGTAATCTCATCATTAATTGATGTAATCATTTGGTTTAAATTGAGCTTCAGAACACATGGTTAGTCCCACACAAAGTTCTTCGACACCATCCTATCCTATGATAGAGAATTTTTTTTAAGATAATTTTCTTATCTCTTATTACAAACTACTATTTATGTAATTAAGTGTTTATAGGTGGATTGATCTATTATGCTTTCCACAGTAATTGTATAACTATATATTTTGGTCTGAGTTATCACCAATAACCTAAGGGACAAAGGTAATTTGAAAGATAAATTCGTAGACAAAATATTTGGATTGAATTTCTGAATCAGTTAGTATAAATTTATACCATGGATTAAGTTTGAACACCGGTTAGGTTATTAGTAAAAACAAACACATAAAACTTCCAACAATCACTGACTTATTAGATATTAGTACATAACATTTATTAATTTTAGTTATTTTAAAACTTATCTTGAGCTTCAACAAGAAGGATAAGGAACTTTACAAGTCTCTAAAACTTTGTGAGCATTTGGAGAGGTAACATACTTACTGTACATTGGATTATTAATGTAACCACACAAACAAGACTTCTGTTCAACCAGTTTGTCGCAACAATCTTTACTCGGATCTCCTCCTGAGGTCATTGCTGATAAGCATGGCATGAGCTCTATCGCGGCACACGATTGTTCCATTTCTCCTAAGCCTCCAATTCTGGTTGCTCTAATAGGATTAGGAAACCACATGTTGACTATCACGAATGTGATGAACATTAGTCGCGTTAACTTCATTGTCTTGAAAACCCTTAAGACTCTTCTTTGCTTTCAATTTTTTTATTTATTTATTTAAGATTTTGGTTTTTGAAGTTTTAAGGATGGTAAAATTCATATATCTATATATATAGACGTGAAGTCGTAACGGACAAATCTGGTAGGTCTAAGTAATGTTCACCCATTTGGCCATCATGCAGAAAAAACGTGACAGTTCTTTCACATACACCAAAAAAAACAAAGAACGTGAAAGACCTGAATTGGAGTACCCACAAGTTCTCACACACGTGTCGAGTGTGCGTTATATAATCCACAAGTATATATACGTTATATCCGTAAACTAAGGGCCAAAATTTAAATATATAAGTCCAAATTTTTATTTTATTTTAAGTACAATTGAAAATATTGTAGTAAAAGGCACATAAACACAAAATTCCGATGAACTTCGGTTTGGTTTTCTATCAATCTACTACGAGCAATTGGTTTTTTCTTTAGGATTTGAGATCAGTTGATATCCTTAGTCAAGATGAATCTCTTTTAAATAGTTTAAGATTTCGGACCAATACATGTAATATGGGTTCTTCCCAAATTTAACGTGAACTTTCAACCTCTCAATCTAAAAAACCATTTGTCTCATTAACAAAGACTATATAAGCACAGAATTGTTATAAATTGATTTGTTAAAATGAGAAGCTAAACTTGAAAATTAGAAAGCATAGGTTGTTGTTCGTATTTTTGTTTTGGTCAATAATTTGCGACGAAATAATATCTATACCTCAAAACCGTTAACTTTTTATTAATACCAGGTGGAGCACACAACTCTTTGGAATTGAATTACAATAGAATTAGATACTTAACCACCTTAACAGACTATTATTGTTCATGTTATTATATTATTATAGTATAAAATTTTCACTAAAACCAAAAAATATAAAAACGGTAAAAATGTGTGGGTTCTTAGACTCTTAATTAGAACCATCAACCACTATTAAAAAGAAACACATAATTTTATAAGCATCAACGATCGATGACATGAAATACTTCACAAACAACTATTATTATTAAGACTGACTCATTGTTACAACTTACAACTTACAACTTACATTAGACTTCGATTAGATTATCTTTTTCTTAATTATTAATAACTTTTCCTCTTACTTATCTTGAGCTTCAACAAGTAGGAAGTGGAATTTTACAAAACTCTAAAACCTTGAGACCTTTTGGATTGGTAACAAATGCACTATACTCCGGGTTTTTAATGTAACTACACAAACATGACTTTTGCTCAACCATTTTGTCGCAACAATCTTTAGTCGGGTTTGCTCCTGTGGTCATTGCTGGTAAGCATGGCATAAGCTCTGTTAGAGCACACGCTTCTGCTACTTCTCCAAAACCTCTAACCGCGGTTGTTCTGATAGTGGCTGCTCTGGTCGGAGCAAGAGATGAGATGACAATGATCACGAATGTGATAAACATTATTGCCGTGAACTTCATCTCTTGAAACACTCTTGCAACTTTGATTCTCTCTTCAAGTATGTTTGAGATTTTGGTTGTTGAGGTTTTAGGGAGGGATGGTAACATACCTATATATAGAGAAGTGATATTCAAAATAGTCGTAATGGACAAGTCATAGGGGTTTGTCTCCTTTAAGTAACGCTCATCCATTTAATCATCATGACGAACATCCTTTCACATAAAAAAAAAAAAAAGAAGTAGCCACAAGTGTCAAGTATGCAAGTGTGCAGTTACAATTAACAAGTGATACGTTACTATATGTGAGCAATTAATTGTCTTTAAAAGTATATTATATAGAGTATATTGTCTTTACGTTCTTAAAATTATATGATGTAAATATATTTATTGGGTTGTTATGGGTATAAAGCTGGGATTATGAATCTACAATTTATGAGCAGTGTTTAAAAATACGCTGTATGCTAGTTATACGGAAAATCACTGTATAGTATATAATTGTATATACGGCCATTTATGTAAGAATTATACGGTGAGTATTTATTTAAAGATAATAATAATACTTCATAATATGTACCGTAAATAATTAAAAAGAAATACAAAATCAAAATTCAAAATCTAAAAAGTAAAATAACAAAAATATTCATCCTCATGTAACTTATAAAAGTCTATAAAATGCAATGTCAAATAATAAAAGTTACACAATTTAACTCTCAAACTTGTATTATTTTACTTCATATAGATCCAACACATGATCATCAACAGACTCAAACTCAAAAATAGGAATTTCTGCTTCATCATCGGATACGAAGTCATCTTTATGTAACCTTCTTACTACACTCAACAAAAGAAATTGTTAGTATTTTAAAATTAATTTACAAAATGACATAGTTTTATTAAGAAACTTTTTTCTATTTTAAAAATATAAAAACTATATATATAATACCGTATATACATTGTATATACGCAGTATATACGGACGTATTGTCTTTCACTGTATAACTATATTGTATAATATAAATACAATACGGTTACTCATTGTACAACGTATATACACCGTATATACGGTTGTAGTTTAGAACACTGTTTATGAGCAATTGGCTGTCTTTTAAGATTTTGGATCACTTGAAATCCTAATTCAAAATCAATTTCTTTTGAATAATTTTAGACTTCAAATTTCTCTTTAACAAAAAGAAAAAGAAAATACAAAAATTTGACTTCGCACCAATGCAAGTGACCTTTAGTGTAGTGGCAGGTAATAAGTCTATTAAAGGCAGACGCACTTGTTTGTCGAGGGATCAAATTCTACTGTCTATATTATACATGAACTTGGGTAATGGACTGACCAGTTATAAAAAAATTTTGACAAAAAAAGAAAAAGACTTCGCACTTACAAATATAATATGGTTTACATACTACCAAAACATACACTATTTAGTACGGAACACTCATCTGAAACAGTTTTTCCCAATAATTATTATATGGATTTTGGCTGTCGGATATAGCTCATTGGAAATAAATATTTACTAAGATTTTGTACCGAATTCTCAATGGTTTCTGAAAACAATCCGTCCAAGATAATGGTTTTAGTGTTTTATTGTTAAATATTAATAACAAGTTGAATAAATTAATAAATATACAATATCAAATTAGGAATGAATATCATAAATTACATCGAATTGTGTAGATTGGAAACATAAACATTCATAAAGGTTATAATTACAAATTAACAACTAAAAAATATAACAACTAATAAAAATAAGACCAATATGTACGCCAAATTTTTAAAATAGTTTGTTGAATATCTTGGTCATAGTGAATTTGACCTAAGTTGATGTAAAAAATTTGTTAAAATCGAGCGGATAATTCGCATTCTTCTTGTTTATTATTACTATGTTATCCACATCAGTCATCGTTTCAGTATTTTTTATTATTACTACAATTAGGTACTACTCCGAGATACATTCAGTCTATTGTACAATTATGTAGAAAATTTTGACTTCATTTACACGAAAGTTATCTTAATTAGGTGATCCCAAAACCTATGATTAGTCGGTTACTCATTGTGTGACTAAAAAAAAAAAAAAAAGTAGGTTACTGTTTGTTCATGTAGGACTCTTATGCCTCTATCTTCCCATCTCACTACATTTTCTGTCTCACGCTCTTTCGTTCTCTTTCTTTTTCCAAGAAGCAACATGTCCGCATTTTTTCAACTTTACCAGCTTCTCAAAATCACAAAATACTGTTAATGACATTATGAGACTTTCGACCAGCTTTCAAATCAGAAAGAAGAAAAAAGATGTTTCCATACTTATTTGGTCGAAATTTGAAAGGATAAAATTTTAGTAGGTGACAATAGTAAGTTGGAATTACCAAATAATCTATTTATAAGAGAAAAAAATAGAAGTTGCATTTTATAGATTAAAAACAATGTAAGAACCCAAACTTCACAGGGTATAGATGTTTTGTTGATTGATCATGGAAGAGTTCATACCTTTACTCAGGTCTAGGTTGAGTTTGCTTCCCAGACTTAGTTGAGGGAGAGTTTAGGAGCGCCCATGGAATCCGGAGAAGCCTTTCTGCGCTACATTTAGAAGTCAAAGCTTTGCTTTGGGCCATGAAATCTCTTATGTCCCTTCAAATTTCAGAAGCTAAGATCGTGACAGATTGCACGGATGTCATGAAGAAACTGATGTAGCATGACGAGTGACCGACATTTCAAACTTATAAGGAGGACTTTGTGTAACGCCTCGACCGCCGCCATAATGGCCTCACGTCCTCTCCGGGCCCGTGGGCCCACCTTACTGGCCCGACGGTCGGTACGCTACGTTTGGGAGGCTTTAAAGACTTGTTTACCGATCGACCCTACAAATCACCACATGATCTTTTCCGTATTTTTCCTCACTCACACGGTTCTGGGAATCACTTTCCGAAAGGTCACCAATCCTTTGACTACTCCAGTTCAAGCATGCTTAACCCTGGAGTTCTCTCTGGACAAGTGACCAAAAAGATAAGTGCACTTTGGTGACATAGCTGGCCAAATTAATTTTTTTAAACCTCTCCGCATTCACCACCACATATCATATTTTACTAAAACCGAGGTGTTACACTTTGCCAGGTTGAATTCACTTTTCATTCATTTTCTTTTCATGTAATCCCGAAATCTTTAAATCATAAAGCTGATGCTCTCTCCCGTAGTATCGAAGAGTCAACTAATGGTTTAATGTTATAAATATTTATTTGACCTTGGTAAGGTTTCTAATATTATATGAGTTGACAAAAACAAAAAAATAATGTACATTTACAAAAAAACAAAAAACAAAAAACAATGTAATGGGTAAAATTTAGGGTTACTCAATTTTGTTAAGTATAGAATTATGATTTTACATATATCGAATGAGGGTTTATATAAAGAGATATCATCAATAATTTAGACTAGTAGAAATGATTTAATGATTCTAGTGAATGTGAATTCCACAATATGTGATTCTACTTATTGTCACTATATGTGATTCCAAAATTTTTTTAAAATGCCTTAATATTTAAATAATTAAGAAATATTTTAATTTTTAAGGATTTAAACGTTTGTAAATTACAGAGACTAAATTTTTTTTAAGTACTAAATTTAATTTGATAGGAATTTTGTAACTATTTTTAGAGAATTCATTTTTTTTTCTAATTTTTCGTAAATTAAATGAGATTCATGCAAAAAACCCCACTACATATTTTTTAAATTTTCTATATTAAAATCAAGTATAGCCATTTTTCTCTATATATTTAGATTATTTTGTTAAATAATACATATTTGTTACTAAATTATAAATTAACAAATTATTATGAGACATATGTTTGAATAAATTTGAATTTTTATATATAGCATAAAATTACATGAGGTATGTTAGGAATTTATGATTTTTTTTTGTTGTTGTGAAATTTGTTTAGATTAAATACTAAATTATTAGAGGTATGTGATGAATTTATTTTTAAAAATTGTAATTATGGTTTCTGTTGTAATATAAGTACTATATTTTTTTGTTGATGGTGGTTGAAAAAATTGAAAAAGATGATTTTTTTGTAAATAGACAATATTTTTTATGAATATTTGTGTGTTTAGTGCTTTTATGTTATATAAAAAAATAATGGTAGACTTGTAATTAATGGAGCTTGTAAGGACGAAAGACAGAACGCAGTTGGTTAGATTTTTAGTTAACTAAAGTTGATTTTGCAAGTTTCTCAAATTTTTATTGATTGTGGTACTTTAATAATTTTATAAAAATACTTTTTTTAAAACATATTTTTCTTTGGTATTATTTTTTAGGGAGAATTGATTTAAATAACATAATTTGAGTTAATAATCGAAAAATTGGTCAAACAAATATCGAATTTACATAATATTACCAAAATAATATCCAACTACAAATATTTCAAAATAATACCTTAACTTGCGTTGACCATGCCAAAACTCATCGTTATCTTCTCTCTTGACTTCAAAACTTTTCTTCCCATTCATCTTCAGTCATGAGTCTCTAAACTTATTCAGGAATGCAATAGCTTATCATAAACATAATATTATACCTTCAATTGAATAAGAAATCATAGATCATTGTCAATCACTGGAAAATATAAATATATAAATTGTCTGTGATTTACTTTTTATATTTGTTAATTGGTTTACATATTGACTTAAATCGTTTCATAAATAGCTTCATGGAATAAAGTTATTTATTTTATTCAGTAGTTTACTTTTAGTAAGGCTAATTTACATGAAATTGTTCATCAAAGTTATGATTTGGTTTGGAGAAAGTACAGATTTTAAATCTAAGCATAATGATTTTTTGGGGTAATTAACAAAACTCAATATTTTGTTTATCTCACTAACAGATAATTAACGTTAACTAACGCCATCTAACTTATTGATGTAAGATTGGAATCACTCCAACTTAGGATCATTCAATGATCAAAAGATTTCAAAGCTTTAGCCTTGCGGAAGGTGGAACGAAGGTGGTGATGGAGTTGATTGACTCTCTCAATCAGTGGAGGTTGATTGACTCTCTCAATCGGTGTACGAAATAGGTTGTTTGATTCACACAAACAAGCTAGGATACTGCTTCTAAAGAGCTAAGTGAATCACATACTTAAATCTAATAAAAAGGACAATGCTTCAAGGAAAACTCACTTGAAAGAGAACAAAATACTTCTATTAATCTTGATTGAAAGGTATCTTTTAGAAAGGAAGAAATGAGCTCTTACATGAGTATACTAACGTTCTAAAAGAGTAGAAACAAGAAACAAATCATAGCATGAATCACAAACTAGCCGTTGGACGATAATGAGCAAATCGGCCAAAATATAGAAAGTTGAGTTGTGCTTGAGTCTTGAGAGCTTGGCCATGAATATGATGTCTAGGGACGTCTTGATTCCATGTCCAAGTTGTAGCTGCACCAAAGATATAACCGTTGGAGAGTTATGACACAAAGTGTGAACACATCCAAATATGGCAAGTAGTCAAAGGGATTTGCCTAATCCTGTGAGTGATAGAGCATGGTATGACTTGCAGGAATATTTATAATTGGTTAAGAGAGTCTCTTGGTTGCCAAACATAAGCTTGAAAGCCTTTAAGACAAGTAGATCCCAAATTTTCCTTAAACATATCCAAATCAATCCCTCTTCTTGACTGGAGCCTATCTGGAGGATCCGGTGGTGGTTTCAAGCGTTTTTGGTCTTGTTGGATCCACAAAAGACCCAAGTATACTCTCCAAGTGTTGCTAAGTGAAGACCACACCTGAGCTGGCTTGTATTGCTCCATATTCAGCATTGTCGCACAGAATGCCTTATCGCAGAAGAGCCAAATTCTAAAATCCATAATTTTTTATCTCCGAGTTTTTTTTTGGGATGAATTAACTTTGAGGAGTTAGCTGGTTGAGTCAAGAATCCATATAAATCAAATTCGTAGCTTGGTTCTGTTTGGATCTTCTGGAAAGCCTTGATTAGTGCTTGTATGTTCTCATGGTCATTGGATAGGGGTTGTTGAAGTCCATCTCTTGAGTCCGGCTCAGCAGCTTGAGAGTTTGTTGATGTCTTTGTTTTGATGACCGCATCACTTATAGTTAAAGTTGACTTTTGTCAAGCATAAATTGGCTCGATCAACGTAAGTTGAGGTATTGTTTTGAAAGATTTGTAGTTGGATATTATTTTGGCAATTTTATGTAAGTTTGATATTTGTTTGTCTATTTTCTCATTAATAATCTAATGACTAACACATGTATTGATGAAATTAAGGAAATAACACAAATCCTACTTTTTTACTAAATTAACCCTTATCTACTATTTATTTTAATCATTTAGATATGTGGAAAAAAAAAGAGATGAAGAGACTTGGGGAAGTCTACTTGGTACAATATGGTATACTATATGATATAAGAATCACTATACAATATAAAACATATAATATAGAACGATAAAACATATTCATTTATATGGTATATAAGGGTAAGGAAACGGAAAACAAGAATAAAGAAAATGATGAGAAGTAAAATGAGAATGAAAAAGACAAGAAAGAGTAGGAGGATGATGATGAAGAGGATGGGGAAAATAAGTAGGAAAAGAATAATGAGAAGGGAGAAGAGGAAGAGTATGGGAAGAGTAGGTTGAGAAGTAGAAGTAGGAGGAAGATTAGAGGAAGACAGAAGAAGAATAGAAGAACAAATAAATAGAACTTGATGAGATGTTTCCAAAAAATATGTATCAATTACAGTTTTATGAGAAAATAAACATACTATATCAAATAGATATTCTATGTATAATTATTCTATATAGAATTAGTTATTAACATATTTGTTTTTAATTAAAAATTTTGTTCATTTTTAAATAATTTTAGCTATTTTTGCTAATTTCCCTACTTTTTCATTAGTATGTTTCATAATAATTTTCTCTCTTAATTGTGGTATTATTATTAATTACAAAATTATAAAAGGTATATTTTCATATTATATATTTTAATCATAATATTAGTTTTAATTTAAATACTGAATTATTTTTAATACCCACTGAATTTATCATTTGTTCTAAATTGTGATTTAAAATTTAAAATATATTTTTAGTTGTGGTTTAAAATTAAGAGGTTATTTTTAAGATGGATGATTATGTGACACTATAAGAAGAAATTAATATTTTATTTTATGAGTTCGGCGTTTGGTGTTCTTTGGAGTTGGTGTTTATGATGATCAAGTTAAAGACTCAGACATTAAGGATTTGATCTCATTCCACTATAAGTGATAGATTAAAAAGAGTTTTAAACCATATATAGATTGACTATTATCGATTTAATTGTTGAAAAAAATAAAGAAAGTAATAGCGTGTGGGTTCTTAAACTTTTGATTGGAACCATCAACCATTATTAAAAACAAACACATAATTTATAAGCTTCAACGATCGATGACATGAAAGACTCCAAAAACAACTATTATTATTACGACTGACTCATTGTTGCAACTTACGTATGACTTCGATTAGATTACCTTCTTTTTTCTTAATTATTAATAACTTTTTTTCTCTTATAGTTATCTTGAGTTTCAACAAGTTGGAAGAGGAATTTTACAAAACTCTAAAACCTTTGAGACCTTTTGGATTGGCAACAAATGCACTATACTCGGGGTTCTTTATGTAACTACAAAAACATGGCTTTTGCTCAACCATTTTGACTTAACAATCTTTAGTCGGGTTTGCTCCTGTGGTCATTGCTGGTAAGCATGGCATAAGCTCTGTTAGAGCACACGCTTCTCCTACTTCGAACCGCGGTCGCTCTGATCGTGGCTGCTTTGATTGGAGCATGAGATGAGATCACAATGATCACGAATGTGATGAACATTATTGCCGTGAACTTCATCTCTTTAGACACTCTTACACCTTTGATTCTCTCTTCAAGTATGTTTGAGATTTTGGTTGTTGAGGTTTTACGGATGGTCGTAATGGACAGGTCATAGGGTCTTGTTTCCTTCAAGTAACGCTCATCCATTTAGCCATCATGCCGAAAAACGTGAAAGTTCTTTCACATAAAACCATTTATAAAAAAAGAAAACATAAAAGAGTACCCACAACACATGTGTCGAGTGTGTAAGTTTGCAGTTACATTTAACCTAACAAGTGATACGTTACTATATATGAGCAATTAATTGTCTTTAAAAGTATATTCTATAAAGTATGTTGTCTTCACGTCCCTAAAAGTATGTTATATAAATATATTTATTGGGTTGTTATGGGTATCAAACTGGGATTATGAATCTACTATATATGAGCAATTGATTATCTCTTAGGATTTCGAATCACATATATCCTAATTCAAGATTAATTTCTATTGAATAGATTTAGACTTTGGATTGCGCTTTAACCAAAAAATAAAATAAATTAGACTTCTGATCAACAAATATAATCTACATACTACAAAAAAATAAATTATGTAGTAGGGAAAATTCATCTCGGACAACTTTTCCTAATAATTATAAATTGGATTTTAGCTGTCGGAAATAGAGCATCAAAATAAATATTCTTCTAAATTTTGTACCGAATTCTTAACGGTTTATGATAACAACAATCCGTCCAAAATAATGATTTTACAGTTTTGTTGTTTTATAGTAAAAATGAATTAAAGTTATTAATAAGTATACAATATTAATCAGGAACTAACATCACAAATTACATAAAAATGTATAGATTAGAGACATAAAAATTCATAAAAGTTATAATTACAAATTAACAACTAAAAATATATTTCAACTAATAAAAATAAGACCAATAAGTACACCAAATTTCTAAAATAGTTTGTTGAATATCTTGGGCATAGTAAATTTGACCCCGGTTTGACGTAAAAAATTTGTTAAAATCGAGCGGATAATCCTCATTCTTCTCATCTCATATTTTATGTATTCTCCACCGTTTGTTCTCTTTATCATAAGAAATATACCGATTATATTATCCACATCAGTCATCATTTGGGTATATTCTATTATTACTATAATTATATTAATTTTAGACAAATGTCAATTTTTTGAACTTTTAAATAAAAAATAAATATATAATATATTATACTATATAAATACAATATATGAGAATATTACAAAAATTATTTAATAAAAGTGTAACCATAAAAGTAATATTCGCAAGTTGCCTTTAACCTACTAGTAGGCGGTAAGTTCACTAAAAAGATTGAGTTCTACTACTTCCATTATGCAAAAACTTGGCTAATTGGCCGATCAGTTGTGGCATAATGTTGAAAAAAAAAAAAGGACTATTCTAAAATACGAAAGTCATATCTATACATTCAATATATAATTCTCAATTATAAACTACCACATGTATAGATATATATATATATATATATGTGTATTTTGTTTTTTTTTCTCTAACCTATTACTAACCATTTCTAACCTACAGTGCTAATATATATGAACATTAGATTCTAATCTATACGAAAACACGGGATAAAGTTTTTCAAAATCATTTTGTAATCTAGAAAAAAGAAGATATTTTTATAATACGAATATCAAACTTTATAAAACATAAAACTATACAAATTTAAATTTTAAATATCAAATGATTCATAATGATCAGATAATCTATATGAAGTATTATAGTCATCGATTCAGCATGAATATCATTAAGTGTGGGAGAGACACCAAGGGAAAAGAAGGCTTTCAAGTATCTGCGGGTTAATGGAGCTCTTCCGGATCCGAGTTTTCTGATCCGGGTCAAGTAAAACAGAGCTAATCTTTGCCATTGGTTTATTATCTCATATACGATGACTATAAGCTGAGATGATAGACGTTTTATTGTCTTCTCTAAGTCTGTTAGAAATCGGTTCTTCAATTAGTTATGTTGTTGCGCCGATAGTTAGTTTCTGGTGCAATTCCTCTATTTCTCTCTTATTGTTATAAGTATAAAGAACTATTGAGAGTTCAAAGAGTTTTAGAGAACGAATAAAAGAGTCGACTGTAGTCTTGAACTGAGCTCATTTTGAGTGTTAATGGCAAAGATTAGCTTCCGGAGCTTTAACTCCGACGAGATATAGGTTTCACATTCTGTGAAACCGAACTCGTAAATCACTGTGTCACTTTTTTCCTTCTACCCTATTTCAAGTTTAAATTATCCAATTTCAATTTCAAAAGGCAAATTGAAGAAGAAACTCATCTCTGAGATTCACACTATGATGCAGCATGCTTCTCATGTTTTCCTTTTATTTTAATCAGTTTAGATTTGTTAATTTTCTTTTTATCTAATTCCTTAAGGTACAAGGATTCTTGTTAGGTTTGGCTATATAAAGCCAATTACTTTGTTTATTGAGAGGCATACTTATTCTTTTTGAATTATAAACAGAGCTTTAAAACTATCGGCTAGAACTAGGGTTCTCAACTATTTCAAGAAGAGATAGTTTCTTAGGAATTCTTAGACTAAATAAGAAGCGTGCATTATCGTAGTCTCGGCTACATCAGTTGGTGTTAGGATTCCAACAGAAATTAAAGCTCGTTCCGTCTTTGTTTTCCACTATGGATCCTCACAAACCTAATTCTGATGATCACGATGAACTTTGTAACTTGTTTGCCACGTTTACGGCTGATCTTCAAGAGGCACTAACTACCACTATTCAAATAGTGCTAACGGCAATGCTAACTCAATAGCAAGCACCACTAGTGCCACAACCTACCCCGAATTACAATGTCTTTGCTGAAGACATTGATGCTGACCTAACTGACGATGACCTGTTTACTAACCTTCGTTACCCTCGTGGTGACAACGTTGATACTCGCCGTGATGATCGTTATCATGTTGATCACCATCGTGACGAATTCGCTGCTCCTCCTACTGAAAACAGAGGACATGATAGTTCCTCTTCGCGTTGGGAGTCTGGTTTCAAATTGGATATTCCTGAATTTTTTGGTACTCTTAATCCTGATGAATTCATTGATTAGCTCCACTGTGTTGAAGAAATTCTGAACTTTAAGCAAGTCCCTGCGGATTTGAGAGTTCCTTTGGTTGCGACGCATTTCAAGAATCATGCGATGGCTTGGTGGCAATAACTGTTGAGTTGTGGAGACTGATTTGCCAGGAACCCCTTGGTTCTCTACGCTGAGCAGGAGTCAGGGGGCGCAGCCCCCTGTGGGGTATCAGGGGCAGAGCCCCTGAAACAAAATCGTTTGATTTTGGGCCTTCAGTTATGTATGGGCCGTGTGGCCCAAATCTCTGTCATTCTATATATNTGTGGCCCAAATCTCTGTCATTCTATATATATATCCCAATGTAATTGTAAACCCTAACTTTTGATCCGAGTAGTGAATCAAATGAGTGTGGCCGTGGACGTATATCAGTTACGATCGAACCACGTAAAAATCTCTGTATTTTTGTCTCGATTCTCTCTTTATCTTCTGGCTTACGGTTACTTCGTTAGAATCGATTCTTAACAATTGGTATCAGAGCCAGGTTCTCTCA
>OVAX01004323.1:0-13872 GCA_900406405.1 Lepidium africanum | reverse complement strand
TATATATATATATTTTACTTACCAACAATGTAGTTCCATATGATGATAGAGCTGACTTTACCTCAGTCGCCTTCGTGCAGATCACAGCCCTGAATATTACCAGGACTTGCTTTGGAGACATGGTGTGGTCTCTCGGCAAACATGTGATGGAACTTTCCAGCCGAGGCTTTGATCTCTACTTCTGTCTAAAGCTTCCTCATTAAACTACACACTTCTGCCATGTTTTTTGCTTATCCCACAATTAAATATTTAGTACAGGATTTATTGAAAGAGTCTGTTTCTCTTCTTGAGTTCTTCAGCCTCTATTTGTAAACCAATGAGCGAGTAAATGTTAAAAATTAGAACCATTTTTTGTTCCTTAAAATAATACCATGATTAGTTTCGTAGCACCATGTCATCAAGGTCACATCATAATAGTTCACCAACCCAATACTTTATTTTTTGTTTAATCTACCATAATATATGCATTGAATATATACATAAGTAAGAAAAAGTTATTTCTCGATTTTAAAAAACGGATACACAATATTCCATTTGAATTGGAAGTTACCGAAATATGAAGGTTATTATTTCTATAATTGTACTCCAAACTTATAAAAAAAATTAGGGTGATTTGCTAGAATAATGATAGAAAATTGTGAAATTAGTAGAATAATGTTCATATTTCAAAAATATTAAAATAATGCTGAAAGTTTTTTAAAGATAGTTTGTTTTTTTTTGCTTTGTAAAAAAAACAAATTACGAAAATATCATTAATGAAATCTGCGGCGACGAAAAATAAATCTACAGTACATGGTATATTAGTATTACTCAGCTGATATATTTTGCTTTATGTAGAGCTATTCTTTTTTGGCAGATTTATTGTTTGCAGATTTATTTTGATAGTGTAGTAGATTTATCTTTTGCAGATTAAGTTTACCGTTTTGTAGATTTGTTTTATCTAGTGTTGTCGATTTTTTCCTATTGGTAGATTTAAATTTGGTTGCAGATTTAATTCCATTTAGCAGATTTGTTTTTGCAGATTTATGATGTGTTGCCGATTTGTTTTTGGTTGGTAGAATTNGTTTTGTAGATTTGTTTTATCTAGTGTTGTCGATTTTTTCCTATTGGTAGATTTAAATTTGGTCGCAGATTTAATTCCATTTAGCAGATTTGTTTTTGCAGATTTTATGATGTGTTGCCGATTTGTTTTTGGTTGGTAGAATTATTTTCATTTTGTAGATTTTATGTTCAATGTTGCCGATTTGTTTCCAATTGGCAGAGTTGCTTTTCGCATATTTATTTTGTAGTGTTGCAGGTATATATTTGAGTCGTAGATTTATTATCAATTAGTAGATTTGTTTCCATATGTTGAAGATTTGTTTTGAAATTGGTAGATTTGTTCATGTAGATTTTATACTCAGTGTAGCAGATTTTTTTTGTTGGTATATTTATTATTGTAGTGTCGCAGATTTTTATATGTAAATTTTTGTACGTAGTGTTATAGATTTATTTTTATTACCGTATATTTCTTTTACGTTTTTAACCTAGAATTGTAAATGACGATATTGCCCTTGAATTAATGAAACTTGCATCTTCTTCTCCAGACGGCGCCTCTTACATGTAAATCATGATTTTCTTCTTTCAAGTTTCCTTTTTTTTTGATTTTGCATCATTCATCATTGGGTCATATTGTTTTAGTGTGTGGAGTTGGAGATTTGAGAATAATAGATAGTTTTTCTACATGGACAAATTGAAATGTTGTAAAGTACTTAAAGATTCTCAAAAAATTCTATATGTCAATTTCCTTGGAATGGTGTATGATGATTTTGGGTTAAGGAGACAGTTGTAGCGCCCTATACTCCAACTCAAACTACCGAAACCAAAAGTTCAATGACCATAACTTCTTTGGGGACTAAAGAACAATAGAAAAAGCTTTTTCAACACCAAAAAGACATGGAAAATCATAAAACCAACAAGAGACAAGAAAGATTGGAGAAAAACAATTTGGTTACCATGTGAGATTCTCAACATTGTATATTTAGATCCAAAATTAATAAAAACTTAAGTGTTTAATACAAAATATATAAGTCTGCATCTTTGCAAGACCATAAAGAATGACCTAAAACTTAAGTGTTCAAAACCAATTAGAGATTTAATCTAGAATCTGTTCTTAAGCTTGATCAGAAGAGAACCTTTTCAAGTTAAATCAATATTTCATTGCATGCGTAAATGCAAAGAACATTTATCCAAAACAAAGAGAAGAACAAAATGACTTTTAAAGCTACAAACTTCAAGTCAAAAAGAAAAGATTACCCAAGCTATTACAAACAATGTTAAGATAAAATCTGTGTTCAAACATTTTGAAGGTCTTGTATAGATGACAACAGAAAACAAAGCAGATTCACTACGTTAATTGTTCCTCTCATACTGCTTCTCTTAGTATTTTTGACTTCTCTACATTAATTTGTCAATTTTCTTGAAATAGTAATTCTCAAACCTCTCTGCATCCAACCATACACAGCAATGCAGTCATCTTTCTTCTTGCAAATGACCACAACCGACATCTTGAAAGTACTTTTTGCAGCTAATACCAAGTAGGACCTTCACCTGATTAATACAAAATTGATGAATTATAATATTAGAAAATACAAGAAGACTTGTTTACTTACGGGGAGGTTTAGTAAGTAAATGTATTCTACACAGTAAACCAAAAGTTCCAACTTAAATAACAAACAAGTGTACTCAGCTAGAAACTATTTTCTTGACTAGAGAATATAAAATTTATACATGTCTAAATTTTTCTCTAAACTTGTAATGAAATTGTAAAAAACAGAAGCTATTAACCTGGGTTTATATTCATTACTGTCCAGAAATCAGTGTGGTCGATTTCCTCTTCCTCTCTATCACCATATATATATCCACGTCGTTAATATAATGGACTATGATGTCAATGAATTATTATATATTAAACAAAACCTTCTCAAACAAGAGCTGATACATCAAATGAATAAATATCTTCAAATGAATAAATAACAGAAAAATTTTGAATAATACTTAGACGTTTAACAAGAAAGCAAATGAAAATCAAATGACCAATATATTAACAAGAAAACATTTGATAGAGACTGCCGAGTCCTTTCGTTTATGATGATTTTTAATGCCAAAATGTAAGTAAGAAATTAAAATCATGCTGGTTTCCAACTGATTCCTTAGCTAAGATATCTTTGATGCTACATCGGCAAGTAGGTTTCATATGTTAACTCATAGAAAAAACAAGATACTGTATAACTATATGTTTAGAACTAACCCACAAACCACAAACTTTGCTTAGTTAATCGACTACCTAGGTGTGTTCTACAAAAGGAAAAGATCTATTTTTTTTTCGTGACTCTTTTCAGCTCTCTTGTTCTTAGATTTATTAGTTTTCTGTAACCATGGCTAATCAATTAGGTTGGATCATTACCGTGAGAAGATCAACTCCTTCGGGGGAAAGAGATGGAACAGCACGTGATAAGTCTTGCGACTCCCACTTTAGATAGACATGCCAGTCACGCAGAGCCATTACACCGGGCCATTGCTGCCCAGTTGGTGTTCCTAGCAATCTCAACAAGCCAAAACGAAACTCATGATTAAGCATATATTAGGTTGGTGACAGAGAACCCCTATGATTTTAAATCAGTTATGCATCAAGATTACAAATGAATGAAATTCAAATTGGTGAAACAAGAAGCATATACCTGAAAATATGAAGCAGTAGCTGAAACTCAGAATCACCAGGGAAAAGAGCTTGTCTTCGAATCATCTCAGCTGCAATAAATAAGCCACAAAAGGAAGCTCATGAACTATAGTCAAGACGTACAAGAACTAATGTCTGCGAACACTAATAACATGTGAAATTGTCAAGACTTAACAGAGAGCTACAAGTCATAGGTCAATGACTGAAATCATATAATTAACCAATTAATGATGTCCCAAACCTCGAGGCATGGACCATGTAGAAGACAATATTCTACATCAATAATATAAAATGTTCACTACAAAATCACAAACTTACGTTGACTCAAATCACCAGGACCAAAGCAAGATTGTTCACTCAAACTTAAGTTTCATAATCAGCTAAACCTTGCTAAGTTTTAGAACAAAGAATCAATACAACAATCATTTTAAATACACCAACCAATACAATTCTCACTACTGGAATCAGAGGCTCCAACTATTCATGCTTCTACAAATCTCAGTATTTCATTTTTCATAGAAAAAGCTAATATTCATGACATAAAACTCTAGAACCAAAACAAACATGACGTGAATATCTCAAAGTGAATATCATCAATCAAAGTTTAAGGAACTAATTCTCTTCATAATTTGATTAGCAAAATCAATCTGCAACTACTCATGTCAAGCTTGGAAACCAAAACTCATGTCAAGCTTGGAAACCAAAACTACTACTTACGTTTCCACAATTAAGAAACAACAACAACAACAAATAAATCTACTATACAACATATTCAGAAACAAATAAATCTGCAGATCTAAAAGAGTAAACAAAATAAATCTGATGAAATTCAAAATCGAATCTTCTCTTACACAAAATCAACATCACAAAAACTCAAAATCAAATGAAACTCCATATTTAAACCCAGAAATTGTTAAATATGCAAGAAATTGTTAAACCCATAAATTGTTAAACCCAGACATTGTTGAACCCATAAATTATTAAACCTAGAAATCACTCAAAAGAAACAAAGAGTAGAGTGTATCTATCGCCGGAGAAGCAGCCGCGAACCAGAAGTTGCCGTGGAGAAAACCGTCAGAGAACCTTCGTGAGAGAGAATCGCCTTCGTGAGAGATAATCCGAGACCCTTAGTGAGAGAGAATCGATTTTTTTTCCGTTGAGAGAATCGACTTTGTAACCCTATGTTCGTGAGAGAATCATTTTTTGAACTTAGCAGTAAAAATTTTTTTTCTGTAATCCTAAATTTTTTTTACCTTCTTTTGTTACCTTTTGTTACTTTATGTTAAGAAATAATTAATTTTTTTCAATGTACTAAAACAGAATATTGGGATTTTATGTCTTTTTACCCATAAATTTTAATCTTCATATTATAGAGCATTATTCTAGTAGTTATGCTATATTCTAGCATTATTCTAGTAATTATCTTAAAAAATTATCATAAAACTTGCGAGTCTTATTCTATAATTTTAAACTGAATTGTTATGTTTTATTTAGTAATTTAGTAACACAGATGAAACGAAAATCATACAACTTTCGACTAAAAATTTAGAAAATAAGTATGCATGACTTATGTAGAAATTAACTCAACACAAAGACAATATTCAATAGATACATTTACAACGACAAAAACCAAAGACATTGATGATTATAAATTTCTTTCATAAGTGATTTTGGATCTATAGTAAAGTTTAAGAGGGGTGTATTAAAACTAAAATTTTAGGTGATTTTGATTTTTTTTTAAATCACTTGTTATTTAACTGATAATTTCTAAATCATTTCTCAAATCATGTGTTATTGAACTTGAGATTTTAACAAAATCACTTAAAATAATACATAATCTCCAGTTATTCAATCACTAGTTCTTTAAAATGATATCAAATCTTTCGTTATTCAATCACTAGTTCTTTAAAATAATATTAAATCTTCTGTTATTCAATTGTTCAAAATTGTTTTGAAAAAAATTTCAACTTGATTTTAGGAGATTTTGTAGACATTTTTAGTTGAAATAATAAATCTCAAAATTCCACCGAATTTGGTGTGATTTGAAAAAAAAAAGTCTTCATTTACATTATCCATCACATGCAATATGAAAACACGACAGTTAGAGATTCAACATTAATAAAATATAAGCTTTCATTGTCATTATCTACCACTATCGCTTCCATTCTTCTTTATCTATTTCTGGACGTTTTTTTTATAAAGATTTTCTGAGTTTTCTTTGTGTTGCGCTTTGTCGCTCTATCCCTTTCGCAAAACAGAAGAAAAATCTTTGTATCTCTATTCACTTTTTCTTTGGGTTTTGTTTTTTTCTTTTTATAATCCATAAATTAAACTAATTCTGTATGATTTGTAGCTTTCTTCCATATGAGCACACCAAATGAGTTGAATCGGTGAAAGAGGTGTAACAAAATTCTCTATGGATGATCAATTTTTTAAAGGGCTCAATACATGTTTAATGAGTAATTTTGATATGTACGATTGAGATTGTCATGAAATCACAAAAAATCCCATTAACTTATAAAAAATCTCTTAAAATCATCATCTAATTGTTTTTATAAAAAAATAGAAACCCAACTTAAATCTTTCCAAATCAACTCAAAGCTCACTTAAATCTTCCCAACTTTTTTTAAATCTAAGACCACCTCCAATGGGGTTCTTTAGATGAGGTTCTTAAAATAAAATAATTAATTTATAATAATTGAAATAATATTATTTTTGAAATAATGAGAGATGGTTTCTTAAATTTCTTATTTAAGAAATTCTCATCCATTCTTAAGAAACTCAATAGTGTATGTGGAAAAGATGATTGGATGTAACTTTTTAAGTTAAGATAATAATTAAAATATTGGTGTTTTATTGTAAAGAAACTCACCACATATCTAAAGGTTGGAGATGGTCTAAATCCTATCAAATCTCTCAATATTCTACTTTCAATACACTATCTTCAAAGTAGTGNAAGATAATAATTAAAATATTGGTGTTTTATTGTAAAGAAACTCACCACATATCTAAAGGTTGAAGATGGTCTAAATCCTATCAAATCTCTCAATATTCTACTTTCAATACACTATCTTCAAAGTAGTAGACTATATTAGATATCAATTCAAGTGTTATAGAATAGTGCAATTATTTTCGGCAAGAACAAATAATTTAATTAAGTACCTATTATAGAAAGTAGAACCTTATTAAAAATATTTTGTTTAACAGAAAAATATAGAAAATTAAGTACATAAAACGATAAATATTGGATAAGGAATAGGAAATATTCCTAAAATCTAGTATATTTTAGTTACAACAACCTATTGTGTTTATTAGGGTTTTCGATACTTGTCTATAAATAGGTAATGCTTTGATGTTAATAACAACCAGCTTTTACCGAACTTGTTTCATGGTATCAGAGCTTCTATCAAATTCTCTATACCTCTGATCTTTTTTCTCTTTGCGCTCTGTTTTTCTTGTTCCAAAAACAGAATAGCTCTTTTCTTCTTCACTTTTTTGATTTATTAGGTTGACTCTTTTGACTCAATCATGTCTACTCTTTCTAATGAGATAACGTCTTCAGTTTCTCCTTATACCCTCTACCCCTCGGATAATCCAGGATCCTTGATTACTCCTGTCTTGCTCTCCGATGATAATTATTCTGAATGGTCCACCGAGTTCTCTAATTCTCTGCAAGCTAAGAAGAAAATTGGTTTTATTAATGGCACTCTCTCAAAACATACTTCCGAACCAAATCTTAGTAATTGGACTGCTGCAAATTCAATGATTGTTGGGTGGATTCGGACATCCATTGATCCTAAACTTCGTTCTACAGTAACACATTTTGGTGATGCTTATAAATTATGGGAATCACTCAAAAATCGGGTTTCGGTCAAGAGTGGTGTTCGTCGACATCTAATTACTAATCAGATTACAAATTGCAAACAGAATGGTCTCGCCGTTCTTGACTACTATGGTCGCTTGACCAAGTTGTGGGAAGAATATCAAAATCTTTCGATAACTCCTGCTTGTACATGCTCTGCGTCTTCAGCTTTGGGTAAGGAAAAAGAGGATGCTCGAGTGCATAAGTTTCTATTTGGGCTAGATGATTCATGTTTTGGTTATCTCCGGTCTCAACTCATTAATCAAGACCCGTTTCCTGACTTGAATTCGGTGTATTCTCGCGTGATAAGGGAGGAACAACATCTTACTTCTGTTCGTGACAAAGAAGCTACGTCTAAGGCTATTGGTTTTTCTGTTACAGCATCGTCATCATCTTTTGCTAGTGCTGCTGCTGCTGTTGTTCAAAACAAATCATGTGATCCTGCTTGTTTTTGTACTAATTGCAATCAGAAATGTCACAAAATTTCTGAGTGTTTTCTTCTACATGGTTATCCCGATTGGTACTTGGAACAACAAAGCTCTCGTGGTGACTCGTAGCAGAGGAGGTCGTAGTGGTTTATCTCATGGTGAACATGGTCGTGGAGGTGCATCTGCTGCCAATGCGATTGTTAATCCATTTGCGATTCCATCTTTACCATCGTCGGAACAAGTAGCTACAATGATAACTCTTCTCAAGAATCAACAGTCTCATGTGTCTACTGATAAAGTTTCTGGTAAAACTCTTCTTACTGATATTGTACTTGATATCGGGGCTTCTCACCATATGACAGATGACAAAGCTTTGTTGCAAAATATCCGACCGGTTTTACATTCAGATATTCGTTTTCCTGATGGTTGTGCTTCGCGAGCCACACATGTTGGCAGCCTTGTCTTGAATGACAAATATACTTTACATGATATACTATTTGTGCCAAGTTTCAATTGCACTTTGATTTTGATTCATAAGCTGATTTTACAGACTGGATGCATAACTATTTTTACTGATACATTGTATGTTTTACAGGACCGTTTTACGAAGACTTTGATTGGAGCCGGTGAAGATACAGAGGGAGTATATTACTTTACTAGAGTCACGGTTTCTCATGCTCATAGTGTTTCGGTAGTAAAGGCTTCTACTACTAGTTTATGGCATCAACGTCTTGGACACCCTTCATCCAACATTTTAGCTTCTTTACCATTTTTATATAATGTGTCAGTTGATTCGAATTTATCTAAACAATGTGATACTTGTTTTCGTTCCAAACAAATTCCTGGTGTTTTTCATGAAAGTATTAATAAAGCTTCTACTTCTTTCGAATTGGTTCATTATGATGTTTGGGGTCCGTATCTGACATTATTGTCTTGTGGTGCTTCGTTTTTTTTGACGATCGTAGATGACTATTCTCGTGTTGTCTGGGTATTTCTAATGTTAGAAAAATCGAAAGTTCCTGCTCTCATTCAGTCTTTTTGTGCAATGGCTTTCAACAATTTAGTGCTCATGTTAAGGTCATTCGTACCGATAATGGGACTGAGTTTGTTAATTCCACTTTGACATAGTATTATCGACAAGAAGGGATTCTACAAAAAGACTGATAATGGGACTGAGTTTGAATTCCACTTTGACACAGTATTCTCGACAAGAATGGCAGAGTGGAACGGAAGCATCGGCATATTCTTAATGTTGCTCGTGCTTGCTTATTTCAGGGTAATCTTCCAGTGAAGTTTTGGGGAGAATGTGTACTTACTGCATCGTTTCTTATCAACCAGACGCCAACTTCATTATTACATGGTAAGACTCCATACAAGATGCTTCACAATACACCACCATCGTATGATAGTTTACGTGTCTTCGGTTGTCTTTGTTATGCTCTTACAGGCGTCGCGATAAGGATAATTTTGGTTCTCGTACTCGCAAGTGTATTTGTGTGGGTTATCCATTTGGTAAGAAAGCTTGGGAACTTTATGATTGGAGAAGGACGAATTTTTATATTCTTATGATGTTATCTTTGTTGAGACTGACTTTCCGCGTGTACCAAATTCCTTGAAGACTCGTTATTCTTCGCTTTTGCATGCTACTTTGATGATTGGGATGAAAATGTTGTTGTCTCCATGTCATTGGATACAAATCCGTCTTCTTCACCTCCTATTGTGCCTACGACTTCGTCTGAAGCTTCTGATATTTATTTGTCTACTGACCATCGTACGGCTGTAACTTCACCACCAATCAGTCCGCGTGCTGCTTCTCCGGTTGCTGTTGGTAACTTTCCTACGCATACATCTCTGGGTTTGACTGAGTTGCTTGGTAAAGAACAGAGAGAATGCAAGCCATCTGTTTTGCTCAAGAATTACGTTACAAATTCGGTTCATGTTATACCCTCTCTTTCTTCATCTCCCTCTGATCTTGGTCCTCGTGCAACGTCTCTAGGTAACACTTCCTATTGCTAATTATGTTTCTGACAAGAATTATTCTCCTACGCATTAAGTTTTCTTGGCAGCTATAACATCCAATCAAGTACCAATGTTGTATAAAGAAGCCATGAAGGATGGTATTTGGAACGATTCTATGTCTGATGAACACTCTTCTCTACTGCAAAATGAGACTTGGGTTTAGACTGATTTACCATCGGGTAAGACGGCTATAGGATGCAAATGGGTATACACGGTGAAATATAATTCAGATGGCTCTATTTCTCGTCATAAATCTCGTTTAGTTGCTCTTGGTAATAAGCAATCTGAGGGTATTGATTACACCGATACTTTTGCACCAGTTGCTAAACCCTCAACGATTCGAGTATTCTTGGATATTGCTGCTGCCAAGAATTGGGAGATCCATCAAATGGATGTCAAAAACGCTTTTCTGCACGGTGATTTAGCTAAGGAGGTTTATATGAAACCACCTCCAAGGTTTCCTCTTCGTGACCCTAACAAGGTTTGTCTCCTCAAAAAAGCTATTTATGGGCTGAAACAAGCGCCTTGATGTTGGTTCTCAAAATTGTCTACGACTTTATTGTCCTATCGGTTTATTCAAATCAAGGCCGACATTACTCATTTCTCCTATGTAAGGGATGGTATTCATCTACATATCTTGATATATGTGGATGATTTTATTGTTGCTGCCGATGATCTTTCTACACTTGCTCGCTTCAAGACATATCTTAGTCGATGTTTTCATATGAAGGACTTAAGTAAATTGAAGTATTTTCTGTGGATCAAAGTTGCTCGAAGTAGGGAAGGTTTCTTTCTTTCTCAACGCAAGTATGCTCTAAATATTGTTCCTGAGATAGGCTTGTTAGCTTCCAAACCTGCTGCTACCCCGATCGAACTTAATCACAAATTGTTTGTTGCTGATGGTGAACTACTACCGAAACCGCAGCCTTATCGACGTTTAGTTGGGCGTTTGATTTACCTTTGTTTTACTCGACCTAAGTTGTCTTATTCCATTCATGTTTTATCTCAGTTTATGAATGTTCCACGACATGAGCATTGGCTAGCGGGTCTTCGTGTAGTACGTTATATTAAGGGCTGTCCGGGTCAAGGTATTTTACTTCGTGCTGATTCCAACTTACAGATAATTGATGCTGATTGGGGAGCTTGTCCATTGACATGTTGATTTTTAAGTGTGTATATTATCTTGCTTGGTAATTCACCCGTCTCTTGGAAAACCAAGAAATAGGATATTGTTTCTTTGTCTTTAACTGAGGCTGAGTATAGATCCATGGCTTATGCGTTGCGAGAACTTAAATGGCTTAAAGAGCTGCTTAAATCGTTTGGTATAATGCATGACGATCCAATGAGGCTGTTTTGTGACAGTAAATCGGTTTTGTATATTGCAGCAAATCCAATCTTTCATGAACGTACAAAACATATTGAGCAAGACTGTCATTTTATTCGTGATATTGTTATTTCCAAGTTGATTACTACTGAACATCTCTCAACGAAAGAACAACCGGCTGATCTTCTCACTAATTCTTTACCAACACCCATGTTTACATATCTTCTATCCAAATTGAGGATTCAAGATGTTTCACCGCCAACTTGAGGGGGATATTAGATAAGGAATAGGAAATATTCCTAAAATCTAGCATATTCTAGTTACAACAACCTATTGTGTTTATTAGGTTTTTCAATACTTGTCTATAAATATGTAATGATTTGATGTTAATAACAACAAGCTTTTACCGAATTTGTGTCAAAAAAGAAGAAAATATGTCATAACAATTAAAAATATACACATATCATAAACAAAATATGATCCACCTTATTATTTCTTTTTTCTGGTTAAAAATATTTTCAAAATGGCTTATGAGCAATTTTAACTTCTAAAATGTTAACACCAAACTGGTTTAATTTTCAACTCTATAATAATTATGTTGGAGTTGTTCTAAAAATTGAAATATCTTGGGCTAAATGCTAATTGGTCCAATTAGACTTCATAATCCACATCTTGTTTCTTGTAATCTAAAGAAGAAGAATCAATATCGTATATTAAAAAGAAAATATGAAGCTGGAATATATATACGATAGAGTTAAAAAGATACAAGAATAGAGAAAAAGTAGGTGCATAAAGAGAGAAATTAAATCAGAGAAAGTGTGATCGGATGTTCAAATAGAAAGAAAATCGAGTTTTTGATTTGCTTCTCTTATAAAACCTCTTCATATTTTTCTCTTCTTTTGATTGATTAAGTTTTGTGAGGTTCAAGCTCAATTTCTACGTGCACAGAAGTTGAGTTGCGGAGTTAATGCTGAAGCGTATCTTCCATGAAGATATTGCACGAGAGTGGAGGCATATTCGCTTAAGTATAGAAGCGTTTGTTTAGTCTCTGTATCTTCTCTTTCTAGTTCTTTCTTATTTTGTTTTCTTGCAGAATCCGATTGACGGTTTCAACAGATTACGAAATTTATGTTGTTAAAAAGCGTTTTTTGAACAATTGGGAGTCATTTTCCATCGAATCTTCAATAATAATTTCATAACTTTTTCATGTTTGCTTGTAAAAATTGGGGTACCAATACCTCAAAAACTATTTCATAGTGTTTTCATACTATATAAAAGGTCAGAGTTTTAAATCTATAAAATATTGTTCAGTGTTTATTTCATGTTTTTTTCTAAAGTGCATGATTTTTGTACCCACATTTTCGTGAGATAATTGAATGTATAGCCCATTGGGCCTGAAAAAATAATTGCTTTACAAACTAGACAGAACATGAAATAATTACGTAACCATGACCAAACACAAACATTCCAAAACATTTCAACCATGCATATTGTTCTTAAAACCGCTCCACAACTCGTACACAAAGTTAGAGACTCAGTCACGGTTCTCAAAAATCAACCTAAATTGTGTATTATATATATTGTTACGAATATTACACGAAATCTGGTGATGTCCGGTGTTGTGCGTTGCAGCCAAGGCATTAAAGAAGTGTTATCAAACGAATGCCAAGAACTTTTTTTATTTTCTTTCTTGGTATCAAATGCCAAGAACTTGAACTCGTTGTGACTAGTTACCACAACGTGGACAGATGAGTAATGAACCTTTAAGATCGACAGTGATGCTACTAAAAAATTTTTTTTTTTTGGACGAAGATGTTACTAAATATTTAAAGGCAAAAATAAAAGATCAATACAACTAATTGCGGAATCTGCCACTCACAAATAATGTGGCACTGCGGAAAAGTCATAGTATATATTATAAGTTTTAAAAAAGTCATAGATTCAGATATTACAACACTTATTGTCTTAAAGGAAAAAAATCCTGGATTCAGAGATTGCAGCAGTTATATACTGTTTGAAAGAGAGATGTGTCTTTGACGAGAAAAAAGAGAGAGATGTGTGTTATTTTGGAACTTAATACAAATATAAGAACAAGACTAAATGATACTCACAAAAATGTATAATTAAAGAATGACTAAAATGTCCCAATCTCATCTACTTTGACCGCAATAACCACTATTCTCTCGGTTTCATAATAAGTATCATTCTAACATTAAGAAAACATATTAAAAAAATTTTATATCCCTAAAAACTAGTTAACTCTTGACATTCTTTGTTTTTTATTGGTTAATAATAAGGTTAAAGTAGACAATTTATTGTTTACATCGTAAATTTAAAACGACACTTACTTTGAAAAAAAAATATAATCCTAAAACGATACTTATTATGAAATGGATGGAGTAAACAATAAGAAAGAGCGAAAGATACTAAATATAATATGATTATAAGAGCAACATTAACGGTAATTTTTTTATTATTATTTTTATTTTGTCAAATGAAAAAAAAAAAAACAAAAACACAA
>OVAX01004322.1:0-13878 GCA_900406405.1 Lepidium africanum | reverse complement strand
CAGCTGCGTTGTAAATCCGTTGTAAAAAAACGTCCCAAATCTTGCATTTTCTTGTAGTGAACGTATACAATCAAATAACACGTAATAGTAACCATTGATCAAAAAAATGCTAGTCGTTAGGCGAATGGTGACCTACCACTTAGCGCCTAGAAAGATTAATCGAGGCTTAGGCGATTCTAGGCGGTTTAGACATTTTTTTAAATAAATTATTTTTATATATGATAAATTAACTATATATAGTATAAATATAAAAAATACTATGATTGTTTAGAATTAATCTATAGTAAACATATAATTATTTAATTTTTAGAATTTTTTTAAAGTTAAAATAAATAAAACAAATTATTCTTTTTTATTATATATATTTTATTAAATTTTTATTTTTATTTTTTAAAATATGACCGCCTAAGCCGCTTAATTACCGTTTCAGCCGCTTAATTACCGTTTTAATCGTTTTGATACAGTAAACACCTAATCCATCCGATTTTACTAAACTCTAATCGGATAATATCTGCCTAGCACCGCCTAAACGACCGCCTAGACCGATTTTTCAAACAGCGATAGTAACTATTTTAAACATATCAGGCTAATATTATATATCTTATTTTGTTTGTTAAAAAAATTATATATATCTTATACTTGTACGGTTATATAGTTTTGTTTTTTTTTCACTGATTATTATTATTATTATTGAAACCAAAGTAGAATAAAAAGGTGGAATACAATGATAAAGCCGACAGAAAATATATATATTCCCGGAAACATTGTCCAAACGAGTGAAACTTTTTAAAACTAACCCCGAAAATAACATAGCTAAAACCTTAAGAACCGAAAAAAGGCTACCCGAACCGAAGTCTGATAAACACCGTCAAACATCACGGAAGCCAATACGGTAACGAATCCTCCTATGGTGACTGAGTGTACCGCAAGAATGAAAAACAGGGCACTTTACCAGTGAATATGAATCCTACAACTTTATTGGAAATGGTGAAGTCATAACTGAAGCACAGTCGGCCAGAAGATGCCTGATAGAACCCTAGAACAAAGAAGACTTCGTACAAGTTTTGGAAATACTAACGAGGAGCGAACATAACCTCTACTCGGTAGAGTCGAACCCAAAAGAGTACAAAACCCGAACAAACCCGGAGAGCCAAATTCCGAACGAAAGCATTTAAAGGGAATCAGACTAAATCTAAACTAAAAATTAACCGGGACTAAACCAAAAGCATAAACAAACTTAATGTCTTAACTAGCAAAGGAAGATCGACAAAACAGAGAAGGAGTACATGAAGATGTCACCAGAAACGGCAGAGCGGAGAGAAAAGGATTAACGGCGTTGCACAGACCACCTTCCTCTCCACGAGATCAAGTGAACGATCACTAGCAATCACTGAGAAACTCCAACTCAAAAACCCCGTCGAGAGGCTTCCAACCTTGCTCTGCTTCAGATCGAGTCTCCATCTTGCCGACGGACAGAAGTAAAAGGGATGAACATGACTGGTGCTGTCGTAGCCACTGTCACCGTTCACCCAAGCACAGATCGAAGCTTTTAAGAGTTGACAGCGATTAAGTTATGGAAGCACCTCTCGAAGAGAGAGAATAAAAAAAGTCAGGTTTATATTACGATTATATAGTTTATGAAGAGACAATAGCAAATTTAAAGATCAAATAAAATAAAGGGAAATGTGGCTGTATTTTTTTGTCAATAATTGGATAGACAAGGCCCGATCTATATCTTAAAACTCACTCCTAAAATCTTTTTTTAAGTTACCATAATGCATAATGTATAAATCAAATTATGGTGTAAAATTATTAGCTGGATCATTCTAACCATAAGACTGAAAGCAATTTAGCGGAAATGTGATATGAACTATCTATTTATATTGGACAAATTCACCCTAAAATGAATAGCTGATTAAAGAAAAGTGATAAATAAGTAGTCTAGGCCAACTTCGTAGGGACGTTTTATTGAATTTAGTTTTTATGGCTTTGCTTTTCTGCATGGCTTATATACCTCCACGAGAATTTTTTTAATATCTTTTTTATATATCCTTTTTTCTTTTTGCTGTAAAATAATTATTATCTTTTTAGCAATAAAGCCATAATACATGTCGGAATTACCTAAAATCCGATTTCGATCCCTTAATTTATGCATTATTAATAATATATAAAAAATTTAGTGGACAAGTGAATTTTGTATACTCTTATTATAATACTAATATATAAAGGAACATCGTAAGAGTGTAGTAGTTACGTAAAATATTGACTCTTTATTGACCAGTGACGTATGTGACTTGATCACGACATTAAAAGATTTTGGGTTTTTTTATTTTTTTATATATAGTAACACATTAAATAAAATTATACAAGCTAAATTATACAATTGTATAAACATTTTTATATAATACATCTCTACTAAAATCAGCTACATTCAGCAATTTAGAAGAATTATTTTTGTTCTTTTTCCACGCACAAGATGCTTAATATGTTTGTTTTTATATATATGCTAATTGTACATTAAAAGATTCAGACATTGAGTATGTTTGGTTTTAGATATTTTCAGTCTCCATTTCTAGAAAATGCAGACCATGAATTCGTAATTAAATAATACAAAATATAATCATATGTTACTACTATCAAAATTTAAATATTATGATAAATAATATATATACTCGAAGTCTTCACTATTCGTACAAATCCAAATTTACTTTCAAAATTTTGAAAATATAATGTATGTAACTAGCAAAAACTTTTTGAAATTTTACATAAGAGCTGTATTGAATATTATTTATGATTTCATAGTTTTAATTTTTTTTTAAGTTGAAGTTAAAATTGCAAGAAAATCGCATTTCGAAGTGAATATATATTTTTTGTAAATGGATGGAATATTTCAACACTTACATTTAGAGTCCCACAACAAAGTAAGATCTGTGTGGTAACCAGAAAAGCCGTATCTTAGCTGGTCTTCTCAAGTTCTCATGTTAATAATCATATAAAGTGGAAAATGAGCACAAGTCTTTAGACTTAATTTGCTAATTTATTAAAGCAAAAAGTAAACAAGATCATTCTCAGATTTTTGTTATTAGTTCATGAAATTAGCAAACGTATTTATTTGGTAAACATATATTCTCCAGCTAATCAACATTTTACTTTAGTTTTTTTCTTTATTTAAAAAAAATAATTGGATGTCGAATTCTCCTAACTAATTGGCTATGAACCATCTAACCTATAATCTCAATTTATATATTATAATATAAAAATTATAATACATTATGGTTCATGGCCAATTATGATACAAAGTTCTCAACTCCATTTTCTCACGTTGTTAATTAATGACTTAATGAATTCAATGTCATCATTCCAAAAACTAAAGTTAGATAAAGCAAAATAGCAAATCATACTAATTAAAACAAAAGCAAAGTCTTTAATAAATTAGCAAAAATATTTTGAATATTCATCACACATTAGTTATCTTTATACTAATTCAGTTAAGACACCCTTCAAACGTATACAAGCCAAATTCTTTCCTACTCTTTACAAACGTCAAATAGATAATTCCCGATTTTAAAATAAAAAATTTTGTAAACAAATCAAAAATTAAAACTATCAAGCAAGAAATGTTTTTGGTTAAACAGTTAAATGTTTACTCCATATTTTTTCATTGAAATTCGATTCCATATATAAGAAAAGATTAGAGTTAAACCATGACGCACATAAGTTTGTTTTATAGGGTTTAGACTTTAGATTATAAATCGGGATTTGGTCAATATAATTGTTGAAAAAAATGACAAAGCTAATTTTCATCTATCAATAATTGGTTAGAAAGACATGCTATTTCAAAGCTCATTATCTAAATTCTTTTTAAATTTTCTACTTGTAGCTGAAAATGATCGAATCTCTAATGTTATATCCATTGGTTAAATCATTTGTAAACCGAGAGACTGATAAAAGACAAAATTTCAGATACTTAAAATCCTAACAGTAGAAATTTTAGATACCTAAAATCCTAACAGTAGATTTTTAGATACCTAAAATCCTAATAGTAGAAAAGGTATCATATACTATATATCTACTGTTGAAATCAAAATATTTCATGCGTTATAAAAGAATTCAGATCAGCTAACAAGTTGTTCTTTATATAATTTAATTTCATTCTCTTTAAAGAGGATGCTCCCACTCATAGTATAATATTATATATATATGTGTACATATATGAGTCCTCATATAGCCTCCATGCTTCACTACTCGAACAAGTTGTTAAAGAAGAGAAAGAGAGAAAGTGGTCTAGAGAGAGAGTTAAAATATTAAGTAATTAACAAAGTTAATTAGATTATTAAATATGGGTTATATCGATGGAAAATGGGTTCCATTGATCATGATAATTCTTGTTAACATAGTTACAGGGATGGTTAATGCATTAGTTAAGAAAGTTCTAGATGGAGGCATTAATCATATGGTCATTGCTACTTATCGTTTGGGTATTTCCACCCTTTTTCTTCTTCCAATCGCTTATTTTTGGGAACGGTAATATTTCTTATTTTCTATATTTTTTTATCAAAATTTCATTTCGCTATTTCTTTATTATGAACTATTTTCAAATCGTTTTGTGGATACTATGTTGTGAAATCTTAAAAGAAGACAATAATATAACGAACGATGTGCTTCATCTCTACATCAATTTCTCAATATTCTTTATTTCCTCGTTATTTCTTCCGTTTCAGAAAAATAGATGTCCTGAAAAAATAGTTCTAAAAAAATACTAGGTTTTATATAATTTTAATACATATTTCATTCAATATTTTCTGTTTTGTTCTTATTTATTATTTTTATTCTCTTCTTAATTATTTTTTCTTATACTTATAGGATGATAAATGAGGTTAAACAATAATTTACAATTTTGTTTAATACGTGTGATATTTAAAATATTTATTGATTTGAAACAGAGGAAATATTTAGTTTACTCATCTTTTTTTGTAGTAAATAAACTATATAATTAGAAAAGTGTCTTATATTGAATAATTAAATATTTGTATTTGTACATTTTTCACAAATAATAGTCGCAAAATATTATTTTAGGTTAGAGAAAATTTTGATTTATAGACCAAGTTATATTGTCTAATTGGTTGACAACAAAAATAATTTATAAAAGTATATTAGAAATTTACAAATGTTTATATGTACGGTATGGAATCAGAATTTGTATTTTCACAAAATAAAAGTTCGAATTCATGATTTTGTTAGGAAAACAAGACCGAAGCTAACCATAAGCATATCGTGTCAGCTTTTTGTCAGTGCTCTTTTTGGGTAAGTTTCAGTTACACTTCTGTCCATTTTTTATTTATTATGTGGACAATAAATATATAATGAATCTTATATTAATAATCCCAAATTAATTTCTATATAATATTTTTTTACACATTTTCAGGGCGAGTTTGATGCAATATTTCTTCTTACTTGGACTGTCTTACACTTCAGCCACGTTAGGATCTGCTTTCATGGCAATAATGCCAGCTCTCACTTTCGTTATGGCTTTAGTATTCGGGTACATTTTCTACATGCAAGAGGCTTTTTTCAACGCCTCATTCACGATATTGATTTTTATTACAAAGATTTTAAATTCATTTTTATTTTATATAAAAAATACTATTATTAGCCTTTATGTTCCTTTAATCATACTATTTATAATATATTATGCATATAGAAGACTACAGGTTAAAATATGGAACTCCTATGGTTTATCAAAAAGAAATACATATATCTTTATTTAATGTGTAGTATCAAAGTATACAAATCAATATTTGTAATTAAATATGTATTTTTCTCCTGTTTAATTTAATATCAGGTGTTTAAATTTAAAATTAACAGCAAGAAATATTGTTTAATATATATTGATATATATATATATGTAAATATTATATATTATTTAATCTCCTCTATGTGTTATTTTTTTTTTTTTTTTGGGGGTAAAATTTCGGTTGTATTTCATCTTACTAAAACTGTACAAAGTAAAAATAGAGTCCACTTTAAAGGGAGCCTTTAGAGTAATTACATAGAATTTTAAAACTTTATTATAACCAAATTGATTTACTTAGAAAATAGTTCATATTTTCTTCGTTTTAAGTGGATTACAACCCAAATTTATGAATTTCGGAGATTAGTCTGAAATTTTCCCAATTGTCACAAAAAACATTTATTTTTGGAACTATGTAGTCTTACAATATTTAAAACATTTCTTACAGATTCGAAAAGCTAAATCTGAAAACAAAGGTAGGATGGTGCGTTATTCTTGGAACTATGATAAGCTTAGGAGGAGCTTTAGTTCTTACAATGTTTCAAGGCTTTCCATTAACCAACACTCATCAAGATCAATCAAATATGTCAAACAATCACACAAAAAATGCAAATTGGGTCAAAGGTTGTCTACTTTTATTTACAGCATGTACACTATTTTGTTGTTGGTTACTTATACAAGCCAAGATCAACGTGAAATATCCATGTCAATACTCGAGTACTGTCATTTTATCATTCTTTGGTACGATTCAATGTGCTCTTCTAAGCTTGATCAAGACTAAAGATATGAAAGATTGGATCCTCACAGATGAACTTACCATCATCACCATCGTTGTTGCGGTACAATATTAATTAATTATTTGTTATAAATTCATATCAATATAAATTTGGATTCAGGTAAATGATCATTATAACATTGATTCATATGGTTTATAGGGTGTGGTTACACAAGGAATGTGTACAGTGGGAATATCTTGGGTTATTAAGCTACGAGGACCTGTCTTTACTTCATCAATTAGTCCTGTCACACTTATGTCTGCGACCTTGTTCGACTTTATGATATTTCATCGTATGATTTATTTGGGAAGGTAAATCTGTTATTTCTATAATAAAATTATGGATATTCAACAATTATTGTATGCATAGTATAGACTAAAGGTATTTTAAGGCCCCTTTCATTAGAAAAATACATAAACTAAAGGTATTTTAAGAAATTCAGAAGGGGCACATATTTTGAATGGACCATCCTTGGGTATTAGCAACATTTACTCACGGGTTTCGGGAAGGATTATGGCTGAATACTTGAACCTCTTTCCAAGTCACAAAAATTTTTATGCATCGTATGAGTAAACTGTCTGAAATATACACAATATAGACTTCCGATAGGTTGGGCTAGTGGTTTACATGCATGAGTTTGGTCTGTTTTGTTTGTAGTTCGAATTTCGGTGAAAAATATGTTTTATGCTATTTATTTGGTATTAGCAATGGTTTGTCAATGACATTATGGCCGAAAACCCGAATTTTTTCCTAGTTAACAAAAAAAAATTATGCATCGTATAACTAAACTTTTGTGTTTGTTGCAGCGTGATCGGATCTGTGATTGTTGTGATGGGTTTATACATATTTTTGTGGAGTAAGACCAAACAAATAGAAGAAAACAAGTTATTGATGAAGTTACCTACCAATAAGGTGGAAGAAGAAAGTGAAGAAGAAGCAGACCGCACAAAGATTAACATAGGCAATCTTTTGGCTATACCAATGACTCCTTGATCTATTTCCTTAAACTTCTTGTTCAATCAATTTTCAGAACTTAAAATTCTATCTACATTAATAAAATGTATATAATTAAATATGTCGAAAAAATTCAAATAAATATGATTTCAGTAACCTATATACATATATATATATATATAATAGGTTAACTCGATATAGAAATTTATATTCTTTTAAGGTTATTTTATAATTCTATTTGTCTTCAAATATGAGAATTGAAATTAAACTCCTATGTTTGTCGACTCCTAATATATAATTTATGTTTTCTAAAAGAAAAATTATTTATAAACCTTGCCAATCATCTGCATGCATGCTTTTACGATATAGTTTAATGTCAAAATAATACTTTTATATATTAAAGGCAAGAAATAATAAGGCACTTGGCTGCTAGGTCCAATCATATAACGCATTCTTCTGCCTTTATATTATTATCGAATTACATATCTTTACTTTAGTAAGTTGTTTTGCTTTGTTTTTTCTTTATAATACTGCTGGGTGCTGAGCGATGGATGCCACACGACACAACACTTCAAAGATATCTTAACAAGAACAAGATAATAATCTTCATAAACAAAACATAAAAACTAAAAATTAATAAATTAATATATATATGTGACTCTCATTGACCGGTCACATAAAAAAAAAAAAGAAGACAATTTAGCATATATACTATTATAAATGTATTTTGTTTTTATATTTATAAATTATTTACAATATAAAACGTATATTTCGTACTGATGCCTCCAATATTACCAATTAGAACATACATATACATATATATGTATTTAAAGTATAAAAAAAGACTATAAAAGTTACTAATAAATGATGTAGGTTGTTCTCTTCTATGCATAAATAGTTTATAAACAATATTTTGGGCAAAAATGATGTCATAAGTTGATAGTATAAAGTTACTAATAATAATATTTACAACTATAGCTGGGATGTGTGACTATCTTTTTTTGCGCATCAATCGGATTAAACAAATAACATATTATCTTAACTTATACGATTATATAGATATTTTTGTCAACAGTTTAGTCGATCTCAATCTATTATCAAATTTCTTGAACTCTTAATAATATTAACTGAGATAAACACAATTTTTTAAAATCAAATTCAGATAGAAAAAATATTAGATATGACAATTAACTATTTTACCAAATATAGTTCCTATTTTCACTATAAGAAAAAAATTATATTGAGACATAATATTTCGTCCAATAATACATATTTCGCCATATATTCTTATAAATTTGTGACGGTTGGTAAATAGTTGCAATACAAACGTCGCAAATGTATATTCGTAACAAAAACATCACAATACTGGTACAGAAAAAATATAGTAACAATTTCATCACAAATTGTTATAAAATAGAGTCGCAATGATTTTTTTTAAAACGTAACAAATAAATTCTGTAACAAAAATATATATAAAACGTCAAAAATTATTACAAATATTATTAGTTACAATACAATCGTTACAATAGCTCTGATTTTTTGTAGTGTTTTATCTATTATATAGTTTGTGAAGAGACAAAACTGTTTTGGAAAATACAGCAATTGTAAAATCAAATTAAAATAAATACTAAAATAAAATAAACTACTAATTAGCCTAGGCCTACTTCAAAGGGATTTTTTTTTCGTTAAATGTAATTTTATGGCTTTGCTTTTCTGCATGGCTTACCTCCACGAGAATTTCTTATCTTCTTTTTTTGTAAAAGGAGAATTTCTTATCTTGTTTTGTTTATTTTGTTGAAAAATAATTTCTTCTTTTCAGAAACAAATAATATATAATAATTAAGTGGACAACTGAATTATGTGTACTCTTTTTAAACAATAGTATATAAAGTTATAAAATAACATATAATGGAACACGTAATAAAGAGTGGTAGTTATACATTTGACTCTTTAGTGACCAGCGACATACGTGACTGATCAACAACATAAAAAGACTTAATGTTTTAGAATCAAATAAAACAAAACATCATACCACTTTTTTTTTTGTTTTTTACATTTTGTCGACATAATTTATTATCTAATTAAGAAGAAAAATCCACCACATTGAGTAACCCTTCTAATATCCACTAATACATGCATATATATATATATATATGTTTATTTCGATTAGAATATCAAATATAGTGGATACGTGAGTTCGATAAAAATATTTACGAGATCAAGAAATAAGAGTTACATCCGGTAAAATAGAAATATTTTATAATATATACAAATACTACCTGAATTGGAATTGAAAAATCAGAGGTGAATATTGTTGATGTTTATATATAGAGTAATTTGGTTTAGTACCCATAATATTTTTTGAAAATTAAATGAGTAAAAATATTTTTACTGTTTACATATATAAAAACTATTTTATCCTTCTTAAATTCTTATTGTCGTCGCCTATGCATGCTATATTTTCTTGTAGTCGCTAAGTCTTCTGCTGTATTTTCTTGTTAACATATGTCATATACATGTTAACATATGTTTTATCTGATAAAATATGTGTTAATGAGTAATATATATTTTACATAGTAACATATATGTTAACGAGTACTATCGAACACGAACATACCATGTACATGCTTCTATACCATCTAACTCGTTGCATACCATTTACAATTTATGTTACATACGTACTGTCCATATAAGTTAGCGGGTAATATATTTGTTACCTGATATCTATTTAAGTTAGCAACTAATAAATATCTTAACGTGTACTACATATATTCGCAGACACTATATATATATATATGTTACCCGGTAAATTTTATGTTACCGGATACCAACCAGTTCTGAATGACATTTTAGTCATTTACAAGAGTGGACCATGGTATTCACTTGATTAAAAAAGGGCATTAGTGCATTTTGGTTTTTTTTTTTGTCAATATTGGGCCACAACTGACCGGCTCATTAGCCAAGTTCTTACATAACGTAGGCGATCTTTTCTGATTTTGTTTGGCTTAAACTTTTAGCTTATAAAATCTGTTATTTTGATATTAGGAATTATCTATCTAATTTCTAATTAAAAAACTTATATGAATAAATTATGGTTAATGACATAAAATGTTTTGGCGTATTACTAATTTACAGGGTGTCTAAACATCTAACTTAATAGATGACTTAAAACACGTTTTAAATTTTAAATTTTCTTATTTTATATAAATGTTGCTTTTATGTAATGAAATTGATTGGACTTTAGCCACCTTTAATTTCCGGAAATGATTACATTAATTTAATTCTAAATTAGTAATTAGATTTTTTTTGTCATTGGACCACAACTAACCGGTCCATTAACCAAATTCCTACATAATGTAGGCGATATGATTCGACTTCAAAATATACAAGTGAGTCTAGTGAACTTACTACCTGCTATTAGGTTAAAGACCACTTGCAATTAGTAATTAGATTAGTGCCACATAGTTTGATAGATTTAAGAGATGTAGACGACAAAAACAAGTTTGAGGTTTGAATAGGAGGTTGTTATTATAGTGAACTGATTTTGTAGATAAAAAAAGTGAAATAAATTTAATATAAACTTAATTCTTATTATCTTAGTTATTAAGTCTTAAATTAAATCTTTAATATTCCCTATGTTTCATTTTACTTGGTGTTTTAGGATTTTTTTGTTTCATTTTAATTGATGTTTTAAGATTTCTATGCAAAATTTATTGTCTTTTTAGTGTTTTTGACCATTTGAATTCTGCAGATTGATTTGTGATTGGTTAGATTATTTTGAAGTTTGTGATAAAACATGTTTTATTTAGATATAATACAAAATTTAATGATTTGTTAAACTGTGTGAAAAAACCTAAAATATCAAATATAGTGAAATAGAGGGAGTATATAGTTAATGCATGCATGAGATTAATACATCAGATATAACATATGTTGTTAGCAAAGAAAAATATAACATATGTTGTATTCGTATATACATGACATTTAATTTATTTTTTTCATTTTTAAGTTAACAGAAAAGAAAAGTATCAAATAATTCCTTTTATTTTATGATATTGTTTATAATATTTCTATCTTATTTTGTTATAATTCTCGTTAATTTTACTTTACTTTCTTTATAGTAAATACGTGACAAATAAATCATATGAAAAGTTTAATAATGTTTATATGTACGGATTTGATGATTTTGTTTAGGAAAACAAGACCAAAGTTAACTATAAGTATCTCGTGTCAGCTTTTTGTCAGTGCTCTTTTTGGGTAAGTTTCACTTCAATCCTATGACGAATTATCCCTTAAGTTATCTTCCTCTGTTGTTTTTGTGAGCAAGATATAATATAATATTTAATTAATTATGCAAAACAAAACATTTTGGTTTTCGAATACTTAGGTATTTAAGTATATTTAGCATTTATAAAAATAAAGTATAAATCTCCTTTTTCTTTCACAAAAGCGTATTTTTACTTTGATTCCCTTGGCTACGGGAATTGTGTTTTAATATATGTTTTCTACGAATGAATACATTTTTTAAAATAATTATATCGGTAAGATCCGTTCTATAATCAAATCTTTCTCAAATTCCTAATATTCAACTATTTGATCCAAATGCACTTTCTCTATAAACGAATAATTTTTATAATTGCCAAAATATCGAAATTTGTAAGTATTATTGAAAAATGTTTTTCAAAAACGAAATGCCTATTTCTATTAAACAGAATCCTAAAATATAATATCACTTTTTATTCTGTTTCTGTCAGGGCGAGCTTGATGCAATATTTCTACTTGCTTGGACTCTCCTACACTTCAGCTACATTGGGATCTGCTTTCTGGGCCATAATGCCTGCTCTTACTTTCACATGGCTATAATCTTTGGGTACATTTACTATTGATTTATCTAATCATAATATATATAGGAAATTTTTATGAGATACCATTTTTATGTTTTTAATTACATGAAATATTATATTTCTACAACCTTACCAAAAATGTCATCTTTCATGTTTCCTTTTTTGGGAAAATTTATTTTTGTAGTATTGAATTGCAATATTGTTGTCTACTATGGATAATAAAACTGTCTACCTTATATATATATATATTATAATTTAGGAATTTTACTGTAAACATATATTTTCTGTCTATGGTAGACATCTATATGGTCTACCATAAACTTAACATATATTATTATCAATAATGGACATCTATACAGTCTATCGTAGACAACGATGTTGCAATTAAATACCACATAAAAGGGTATTCAAAAAATGAAGCATGAAATGTGATATTTTATGTAAGGTTGGAAAAAGATGGCATTTCAGGTAATTAAAAACAGAAAGATGACATTTTGTACAATTATCTCTATATATAAGATGTATATTGTATGTTCGAGGAAAACTATCTATTTTATCATAAGAGCTATTATATAGTACCACATGTACATTAAATTAAATGTTGTGCAATATGTTTCCGATATTAAATTTAATTAAAGATCTTAATATCTCCGATAATAACTAAACTTATATATTCCAAAACTAATAATTCCAAACTTAAAACTTCACTAATTTTGATTTAAATCGATACTTTAATTTTATTATGGAACATATAGTAAGAAATCTTACAAAGTACATTTTATGCTATATAATAATTTTTGTAGAGAAATAGACCGTTTTCATAATAATTACCTTTTCATATTGGTTATAATATCTTTCAGGTTCGAAAAGCTAAATTTGAAAACAAAAATAGGATACGGTGTCGTTTTAGGAACTTTGATCAGCTTAGTAGGAGCTTTACTTCTAACAGTGTATCAAGGCATCCCATTATCGAACTCTTACGCACAAACAACGATCTCAAACAATCAGACACGACATGTGAATTGGGTCAAAGGTTGTTTGCTTTTAATTACAGGATGCTTATACAAGCCAAAATCAACATAAATTATCCTTGTCCATACTCGAGTACTGTTATTTTATCGATCTTTAGTACGATCCAATGCGGCCTTCTTAGCTTGATCAAGACTAGACATTTGGATGAATAAGTCCTTAGAGATGAGCTCACCATCGTCATAGTCATCATCGCGGTACATTTATTTGTTGCATATATACATATATATTCGTCGTAAACACGTTAAACAATAGTAGTCTGATGGTAAATACAAAATCACAGTAAGACGTAAACATGTTAGTCGTGAGTTTGATATCTATCAAAAACTAAGTTATTGTAATCTGGTTAGACGAATATGAGGCTTATGCCTCATTTTCAGAATTATACTATTGTTGTATTTTCCTCCTAGTGGAGGTTGGTGACTCTTATATATATATATAAGTGTGCTGAGAGTAGGTGGTAAGTGAAGAGAGAGAGAAAGAA
>OVAX01004321.1:0-13883 GCA_900406405.1 Lepidium africanum | reverse complement strand
TGAGATTGTTTGCCATGAGAATGGATTCATTTACTTGTGAACTTGCTGTCTAGAGATCACCCCTGTTAGAGTTTTGTTAGGCATCCTTGGTAGATTAAGGAGCTTCACTAATCCATTATTCTNGTAGATTAAGGAGCTTCACTAATCCATTATTCTCATCCTTAAGACCTGCTTATCCTGTTGATTTACTCTTGCTCTTTAGTGCTTTATATCATTTTGTTTCTGTTCTACTTATTGATATCTGATTCTGGTTCTGTATTTCTGATTCCTAAAACCTTTGGTTGTTCATTAGTTTATTTGCTCAATAAGTTGAATATCTGAATAATCAATATATGAATTGGCTTGAATTAGATAAATTGAATTAGATCTGATTGCTAGTTGATCTCCCATTGGTTTGACCCTTTCTGTATTGCAATGATGATAATGCAGTAGGATATTTGATATAGTAAAAACCCTTCCATCAGGTATGCCTTTCAATTTGGTGCTTTTGATTCGTTTCTATGATGTAACGTCTTTTGCCTAATTGCTAATTCAATGACTGTGTGATGTACTTTTTTTCATCTGTAGCTTGATTGTTGTTTGCTTGCTATCTCTTTTCATGTTTTGTTAATTTCCTGTCTCATCACTTTCTTTAGCTATCTTTCACTTGCATTGTTATCTATATAGCTTTTGTTTGTTACTGTTTGTCTGACTTTGTTATCTTTACTAGTGGATATTATCTACTCTATTGATTGTACTTTATGCAATTCATTTCCATTGCTATTTCATGAGTATGGTGCTTAGTTGGCAATGTCTACTCTCCCTTTTGTTGATCTTTATGAATTCATTATCGCTTTTGTTGTCTTCTTTGTTTATACATTTGTTCTATCAAAATTTTATGCTCTTCCTGAGCCTTATATTCTATGAATTCGATTTTTTGTTACTATATGTTCTTTAAGTACATAGTTTTAATTACTTACTTTGTTGGAGTTTTCTTTTTAATCTCTTTGGTTTATATCTTTGGTTGTTCTCTGTTTCCTTTATTCGTTCTGTGGTGTTCTTTTTCTCTTGCCTCTTCATATCTATTGTTGAGATTTCATTCCTGTTGCATTGACTTTCTTTTTGCAGTTGGCCCGGAAGCTACCACTTTTTGGGTCTCATCAAATTTTTGACTTGGTGTCTGGAACAGAAAAAAAAAGTTGTTGAAGTGAAGGTGACTGGAGCAATATCTACAAAGAAAATTAACCAGACGACAGCTTCTCAAATCCAGTGGTGAGTTGAGCCTTTTACTTAATGAACAAAATCTACTACCTTTGGCGATATCTCTTCTTTTCTTCTGATTACTCGATATATTCTAAGTATTGTTTATGTGAATCTAAAACACTTGCATAAGAGGAGGAAGGGCTTTTGTAGATACATTGATGCCACGGCTCAACCCAAGAAGTATGAATGGCGGACCCTCCATGTCATTTGAGCTCAAGGTTGGTTTGGCTCATGAACAACATGATGGATGGACCGACTTAAAGGTACGCTCATTTATCTTTCAGTTCTCCTTGGTTTTGCTAAATGTAGTGCATCTCGTTTTGGTTTTCCGGGGTTTTGTAATCTCTCTTATGAATTATATGTTTTCTTCTTTGAAATCGTTGGTTGCCTTCGGTTTTGTTTATTTAATCATTTCGATTCCTTCTGTTATCTGAATAGCCGCTATCTTATGCTTTTATCGCTTATGCTGAAAACATGTACTTCTTTTCATCGTATCCTGATTTTTTTTTATGTTTCTTATTGTTTGTTTCTTAGGAGTGATTTCTTCTTGTGCAATTTCTATCTTCATTTTCTTATGTTTTCAATTGCTATGCTATGTATTCTATAATTTCGGTTGCTTCTCTATATTCTTTTTTTTTTCATTTATAAATTTATATCCTTCCATTTCGAGTACTTAAGGTGATGTCAATTGCATTATGGTTCTGCATGTTTCTTTTCTTCTTTTCCATATACTGCTTAATGTATCTTCTTGTTTCTTGTGCTCTTCTACTCTTGTTGCTAACTCCATACGTTTTTTTCTATGTGTTACTTGTTGTTGGTGATTCATCGTTTTCTATGTAAACGCAGCTCACAGAGGGATCATTCTTTTACAACAACTCACCTCTATGGTTATTTCATGTTAATAGGAAAAAGGAAAAACCGATCATTATGATCTTTGTTCTTGCCTTCAATTAGTTTGTAACCAAACGGATATTTGATATAAATATTTTCACATTTTATCAACAATAAAAAATACATAGGTGTCTTACCTGGGTTAAAGTTTGGTTTGACAAAATTTAGCTTGACCTGAATCGAAAGATGAACTTGATTTTTTACCTCCATAGTAAGCGATCACCTCTGTCTTACACAAATTTACATATTGTTCTATGTGGAACACATGCCTAAGTGAGGCACACGTGATTTAATAGGTCTGTAGTTCAGGGGTAAAATGGTCCGCTCAGGTCCACATAGATTATACAAACTTATGGAATACCTATTTGGAAATGCTTCCATTCAAATTCCCTGTTTTGGTAATTAACTCCAAACTTAAATTCTAAAGACAAAAAGATTGTGTTGCAGATGCTAATGTCAGTATAGGGACATATATTAATTTGTATATATATGTAGATAATATATGCTTGGTAGGAGGAGATCAGGAACTCTTGTTGAGCAGAGAAGTTCAAATGAAAGTGGTAAACGGAAGATTTCCATCTTATGGAATGCCTAGTTAAATTAAGGATATTAGGATTAGGATGTTTAATCAAAGAAATTCCGGTTTGCACATTTAGTGACCTATCCGGTTTAGGTTAACTAGAAGCTATTTAAAACCCTAAGATACTACCGTTCGTCGGTTGCCGGTTCATATATTTTCACTCAAAGAGCTGAATTTAAACTCTGATCGTGTGATCCTTCGAGAGAACACTCGGACCAAGTGGAAACCTTGAATCGTGTTAAATATGGCGGCGAATGGGTATTGTATTTCAAAACGGGCTTAACTCTGTTCTGACATTGGTTTAATAAAAATGAGCTTTATTAAGAATCAATTTATTTTCTTATCTGGGATTTGATGACAGGCTAATGGCGGCATCCAATGTGTTTCTTAATCGTTCTGATAGTCCCCATTTCTCGTTTCCTTTAAAAACGAGTCAAATGGCTCTACCCGGTGTTAAAGGCCGTGTTAATTTCATGGGCAAAGGCAAACGTTGTTTTCCGGTGGTTTTGTCAGTGGCAAAGACGGAGACTTCCGTCGAAGCTGCAAAATCAGTTGCGCCTGGTAACGGCATATCCATCATGGTATCTAATTGTTTCCCAAACACTCTTCAAGTTGTTGTATTGAAGTTTGTGACTTGTGTTATGATTAGAAAGCTAATGTCTTTCGTTCTAGCAATAGCAATCTTTTAGGGTCAAGCAAGTTACAGTTTTGAAACAAGTATGATCATTGCGAGAGTGTAATTGTAGGGTAAATTAAGAAGCCGGTGATTTACTCTTTTTATACCTTAGGTGAATGGATGCACTGGCAAAATGGGAAAAGCTGTCATCAAAGCAGCAGATTCTGCAGGAGTGAATATTGTTCCTATGTCATTTGGATCTGCTGAAGAGGCTGGTCAGACAGTTGAGGTTTGTGGAAAGGAGATTCTTGTGCATGGTCCTACTGAAAGAGAAAAGGTTTTGTCTACGATTTTTGAGAAGTATCCAGAACTAATTGTTGTTGACTACACAATTCCCTCTGCAGTAAATGGTAAATCTAGCAACTTCTATTGTTATGGTTAAATTGTGCATAGAATGTGTTGGAAAAAGTTTCAGAGGTGGGTTTCTTTGTTTTGGAAAATGTAGATAATGCAGAGTTGTATGGCAAAGTAGGAGTTCCGTTCGTAATGGGAACAACTGGAGGAGACAGGACAAGATTGTATAACACTGTTGAGGAATTGAAGATTTATGCTGTGATATCACCACAGATGGGTAAACAGGTGCTTCCTTAGTACCCAATGTGTCAGAAAAGCTATGTATCATGCATGTAACTCTTATCCTTGTGACCCATAATAGCTTAGTTTTGTTGGTTGGTCCACTAGGTTGTTGCGTTTCTTGCAGCCATGGAGATCATGTCTGAGCAGTTTCCTGGTGCATTTGCTGGTTATTCCTTAGAGGTACTTTTGTAGGTAGTCATTTGAATGGAGTTTACAGGTTTCATCATAGCAGGGCTGATTGGTTGCAATTTATATAGGTGATGGAGTCTCATCAAGCTAGCAAATTGGATGCATCTGGTACTGCAAAAGCTGTTATTTCTTGCTTTCAGAAATTGGGTGTGTCTTATGACATGGACCAGGTGTTTATACCGTCCTTTGTCCTCAAAATTTATCCTTCTTTTAGTAAGATGTACACTCATCCGCAGCAATACCAATAATTTACATTTACTAACTTTTGAAACCAGATCAAATTGATTCGAGATCCTAAGGAACAGATCGAAATAGTAGGTGTACCAAAGGAGCATGTCTTGGGTCATGCTTTCCATCTTTATCATTTGACATCACCAGATAAAACGTAATTGCAAGATTTAAGACATGCAAAATTTATCTGTTCTAGTCTTCTCCATTCTGCTGGATATTGATTTGTCTGTAACATCAAAAGCAATCTAATTTTCTAATTTTTGCAGTGTGTCCTTTGAGTTCCAGCACAATGTTTGTGGAAGGTCAATATATGCTGAGGGTACTGTAGATGCAGTGCTTTTCCTTGCCAAAAAGGTTAGACATCTTCTTCTTCAAAACTGTTTCAAATGAGTCAATGGATCAAACACTGACATTTCTTAATGTGTTTATCTGCTAAAAACATATTCATAAATTGTAGATCCGATCTAAAGCAGAGAAGCGGATCTATAACATGATCGATGTCTTGAGAGAGGGGAACATGCGTTGAACAAACCCCAAGCTTGTTCCTGCCTACGACAATGTCGAAATGGAAGTATAATTGAAGAAAACTCAGTGACATTGCCCGATGTTGGAGGTTGAAGAAGAGTTACAACTTACTAGGCATGTCAAAGCAAACTTCAGTGTGAATTCTGTTGTGTAGCTCTCTAAGAATAGCAGAGTGTTCAACTAGTTATTGTTAGTTTTCATTGGTAATTGATCATAAGCAAAACCTGCGCTTGCATATGTATGTTCTTGTTGAAAAACATTAATGTTATTTGATCTTTGAAATCTTACAGATAAACTTTGGAAGTGTGTCTGGTCTTTTTGGTAATCAAACAAATATTTTAAGGCATTGATTAATCGATATACATACCAAGTTTCATTTTTCATTTTTGTTTCTTACTTTCATTTCATCATGGTAACCACTAGAATCCACTGAGATCAGAATAACCTAACAAAAGGGTTTATTCCAAAGGATATGCTTAAGAATATTCTTTGAATATTCTTCTCCGGAATCATGTTCTTGTCTATAATACATACACAGGAATTCCGAACTTGTTTCTATACATTATTAACTTCCATGAACATAATTGGACTTTTATTTTCTCATGTGCAACCCTTGAATGTGTTTGTTGATTGACATCTATGCATATCGATCATCCTCGTGATGATCCATTCGCTTAGATGACCATCAACAAACGCTTTCGCGGTTTTGCATCGCCTCTTGATGATATCTTGATCATGTTTTTAGCATCTTCGTGATTAAATATGCAGCTCAAGAAGTACTTGAGTCACTTGGAACATCGAAAAGCTTATTAGTCATTTAATTCTAACTTCTAAGACATGGTTTTGTTCTGTTTGTTTTTCTGCAGTTGTCAAAGCTTAGCTCATCTAAATCCGACAGAGCTAAATAAACTTAGTAGAAGAGGAGAAGCAAAATCTGTGGAGCTATCTAAATTGAAAGGTTTCAATATCTCAAAGTCTAAAGCAAGTCTGCAATTAACAATCAAAGTTCATAATCTCTAAAGACTGTTCAGATAAACCATAGTTCTGGTTGCGGATAAATGGAAGCAGACAGAAAAGTCAACGATTCAAGTCTAAGTTTGTTTTGGTTTAGATACTTCTTTGATGTATATAGTTGTTGACTTCCATATAGCATATCATTTATAGTCGTCCACTAATTATTTTTAGATCATTGTTTTGATGATTCAAAAGAAGTAAACAGTTTCAGACCAGCTATATTTTAAATGCTTCTAGATCCTAAATATTCGTAACTCACTCAATTTGCAATGATACATATAGAATGCATACTATACTATATTTTCAGCAATACTTAAAAAGGATCATGATTAAATTAGGAACATAGTTATCAATGTAAATCACATTAGAAGATAATAGTGTTTTTAATAGGAACGATAAAATTGGCAGTTCAAATAAAGAGATTTTAATCTACTAGATAAATGAAATTTTATAGTAACGTTATAATCTGGCGTGAATATCTTAAATTTGATATTTTAATTAGTCGAATTTGAGGTCTTAAGTGGGCCTAATCAGAAAATAATATAAGTTGTGGGGCAAATTTAAGAAGGTTTGTCTTCTTTGCTTTTAGCACACGTGGTTACATATATTCAATTTCAAACTACACACCGTGTACGAGACAGCGCATCGTCAACCGTAATAATATTAGGTGAACAAAAGTCTTTTATAAAAATAGTAAATTCCGACAATGAAGTGCTAAAGTTTAATTTTTCTCTTTTGAACCCCAAACTTATACAAATTTGCAATAAACACCCCTAAAACTTAACACATCGATATCGGAAGTTCACCAGAATTTCAAAATCTGCATTTCTTCCCCCCCCCCCCCCNTTTCCCCCCCCCCCCCCCTTCCCCCGACAACTCCGGATCTTTGTAATAACAAAAGATCAACAATAACACAAAACAAGATACAAATATTAATGTATTCAGCTAAGTTTTAGCTTCTAGATGCTAAAACAAGATAAATCATTCACCTGCAACGCATGAGAACAATCTATGGCTTCTATTTCTCACAAGTTGTTCTCGTCGTGACGGAGAATGACCAATATCTCCACCGTCAGCACAAGATCTTCTTTGTTCCCTACAAGACATGGAAGAGAAATCTCCCACCGACCATCCACGACGGTGATGTTGTTGAGCACCACCGTTGTTCATCTCTATATGATTAAAAGACGATACAACGGAGTTATCAGATTTAGCGGCGAAGGGGAAGTAGTCGTAGTTTTCGTGAGTATCTTTAGTCGTGTTGTTGGATGAAGAGAGACATTCGTAACGTCGACGAGTTCTGTTTCTCTTCATAGCCTTAAACGCCAATGGAATCAAACCATCCATTTGTTATTATGATTGTTGAAGAAAGAAAGATAATATGAAAAACAAGAGAAGAAGAAAGGTCTTGTGTTGTTATATGTGAGGGAAGTTGGGGAGGTTTATGGTTTGGGTGGTGGTTTGGTGATTTACACAATGCACACCTTCCATCACTTTCATTTGCCTATCTTTCTTTTCTTTCTAAAATTTGTATTTTAGTAAATGGCTGTTGACTTACAAAATAAATCTTTAATTTATTGAAATGATTTTAGCTAAATAGTTATATATTTATTTATACAACTAGATAATTACCCATATGGTGCACGGGATTGAAGTATGTAATTTAAGTATATAATTTTTTTTTAAAACATTTATATGTATTTGAATACAAATTTTTGAAATGTAATGAATGATTTTTTTTTGTATTTATAATGTGTACAGCTAGTATTTATTTTTATATATTATGATGTAATGCATGTGATTTGCTAATCGATTATTGTCTTTATTTTTTATTATTTAATTTTTTACGTTGCTTTTGCATTTGTTAGATTTATATTTATTTTTAATTTTTATAATTGTATTATTGTCTTAATCAATTTTATGTTGGTTTCACATCAAATATAATCAATTTTTAATATTTATTTGTGAAACTCGAAACTTCAATCTGTTTTTCTTCGAAGAAGAAGATTTAATATGGGCCACAAAGGGATTTATATAGGTGAAATAATATCAATTTAATAAAAATTGCAAATGAAACCAACTAATATAATAATATAATAAGTAAAAAAAGCAAAAAAAAATCGGACAACTAACAAAAAACTAATCATTTCCATACAAAATATTCATCCCTACGTAAGTAGCTTCTGTCCATAAGACGCTTCACTTTATAATCCTACAAACAACTCCTACATACCATATCAATTTTTATATCCTCATCTTTTTGATCTGATTCATCTTTATCGAGACATGAACACTTGTCTTTTGTATATGTATACATCAACAACCAAAGAGTAAATGGACTAACAGTTTCGAGATGATGACTCATTCTATCATGAACTCTATCAAGATCATCATAAGTTTCTCTTGACATGGTCTTGATAAAAGAAGATAGAATTTTTTTACCTTCAATTTTTGATGTTCCTCCAAGGCAAAGTAAAGTAATACCATAAACATATTTGGCATTAGTAACACCTTTTCCGGATGCGTCACTTAAAAATTGTAGTCTTTTTTCTTTTTCTTTGTAATGAAAAAAAACCAAAAAACCAATTATTCCAAACCTGTAAAGAGTTTCAGGATTACCATTTTCACATAACTTATGATATATTCCAAAGTGTTCAAAGGGAGTCATCATTTTAGGATGTAGTTCAAATTCTTTTAAAGAAAGTTTCATCAACACATTGGTCTAATCGCATAGTGTTTGAAACAATTTAGAAACTGATCTTAGGTTTAGAGATTGAGATGACTTCTCACACAACCATAAACTTTATCAAGATTTTTTAAAGTATATGATAGCATAGGCTATAAAAATGAAGCCAATAGGTTATCACATTTTGTTTTTGATGCTCCTCCAAGACATGTAACAATGACGTCATATAGATATTTTGCATCAGTAAAATCTCTATCAGAAGCTTCATGTAAGAGTTTCAATCCTTCTTCATCGCCATTGCAATAAAGAGCTTTAGAATTACCAATTTTGCGTAATTCCTCAAATGTTTTGAAAAATTGAATAGGGTAGTGTGAATTCGGATCGTAATCTAATTCTCTTAAAGTAAGACAACTCAACACTTTAGGATTGTCACAAATAATATGAAATAACTTACAAACCGATCTTAGTTTAAGTAACACATGTAAAGAAGATAAAGCACAACGTGAAACTATTTTGAGTAAGATATTTTCGGGTAACGAAATTAAAGAAGTTTACATGTAACATATTTCTAACATAAAGGTGTATAATATCTAAAAATATCACGATTCTTAAAAAACAAAAATTATAAATTGATGTCTTTGTTACAAAAACCCCTATTTATAATGTAACCAAGTATGTTGATTTTTATTATTTCAAATTTACATTCTAAATGAATCTCTTTAACTTAGACTCGATCTCTGCATATGCAAGTGTGCATGTATTTAATGGACTTACCACATGTCACTACACTAAAGGCCACATGCACAAAATTGTATTACACATATATAATTAAACATATTTACCATATAAGTTATGAAATAAAATATTATATATTAATTAACTGTATTATTGATTTCGCAAATTATAGTTTATATTAATTTAAGTAATACTTATTTTCTTTACAATAAATACAAAACAATATATAGTATTGTATTACATTTTAGGTAATAAATAAATATCATACATACAAACTAAGCAATAATTTCTGTCAATTGTGTTTTAATAAAAATTTCCATATTAAGAATGATATCAATAATGTAAATTAAGGAGTATATCAATAAGGTTTGTATTTATTTCATTTACAATAAATACAAATCCCAATATAGTGCATTTTAGGTAACAAATAAAAAATGGATTAGGATCACTAAGCAATAATTTCCGTCAAATTGGTATCAAAAAGATGTCAGACTAAGAGTAATAGCTAAAATGTATCCTCTATATTTTGAAATTTAAATTACTAAAACTGAAGTTATGTTTTTAATTACTGAATTTTAAAAATATAGAATGCCTTAAAATTTCGATCGTATAAAATAATTGTAGTACATAAACATTCTCGATTAGTATTTGTACTGGATAATTGGATACAAACAATCAAATATTACAATATATATATTATATAGAAGATTTCATATGATATTTTCCATTTTAAAAATCTTACAATTATGGTAATAATATTTTTAATAAATAAACATTTAAAAATTGTTAAATAATATAAAAATATATAAATATTGGTAAATAAACCAAATAACATTGAACTACTTTCAGTTAAAAAATGTTTTATGAATTCAATAAATAAATTGTTTCAAACATAAGAAAGATTTAATGTTAAACAAACAGTAATAAAAGACATAAATAATAAAACTGATTCTGCATGATTACTTATACAAATCGTTAAATAATTCATGAATATATAAACATTTGTAAATAAACCAAATACCATTAAATAACTTTCAGTTTTAAAAATTTTTTATGAATTCAATAAATAAATTGTTTCAAACATTAGAAAACTAATGTTAAACAAACATAAAACACATAAATAATAAATCAAGTATTTGAATAATCTTTTAAACTCAAAGATTCTCGATCTTAATTTCCTTGAGTTTCAAAGTTTTTGTTATACTCGACTGATCATTAGGGTCACCATCGAGTTGTGTTGAATGAGGTGTCTCAAGACCCTCCTTTATTGAATCATCACAAGTCTCTTCATTACCCATCAAAAAAGGTGCCTAATAGTAGTAGAAATATATAAATTACAATTATATTTAATTATTTATAAAATTATTGATTACATAAATTAAATTTTAAAAATTACATGAGAGAACTGTGTTTCATTTTAGTAGCTCAACTTTGTTCATTAACGAACTAACCTTATAGGTCTGATCATTATTCTTTAAAAGATGTTTCTTTTTAAAACCAACAACGAATAGAAAGGTTTTTTCCAATCAAATTAATAATAGATGTCGACATATTTTCAGGGTTCTCAATCTATAAAAATACATAAAATAAGTTATCATTAATATATTAAAAATTCATAAAACAAAAAGTATATAACACAAATAATTTTTAAATATTTTTATTATCTCTCCAACATATGTGGCTAAATCGGCCGCAATACGATAATAATTTGCTGAACAATATAATCAAACATTAAGAATCGTAATTCACCAGTATCATCTCCAAATTTCACAAAAATATAATACTTACAAAAATATTTGTATACATGAAATTGAGTTATCTAAAAAATGAATTATAAATAAAAACATGTGTATAGTTTTATAAGTAAAAGGAAATAATATGTATACAAATATTTATAGTAAACATATGCATTAATTATGACTATGCAGATAACAAAGCATCTGGTTTCGTTTAAACATTTGCAAAATTAAAAGAATATAATAATATGTTAAATTATTATAACTAAGGTAAACTCTAATTCATAAAAGTAAAACGTTAAGATTACCCTCACAAGTTTTCTAGATGATTACCATATTAATAGGGACGCATACTTAAACTCATAAACTCATATCTTTTATTAAAAAAGTATTTAATTAAAAAATATTTAAATATTTTTTCACTATAAACTTTAGAATCAAATAATGAATGATTAAATAATAATGTACCTGATGATCAACCAATACCATTTCGATTATCTGGTTATAGTCTTTGCTAAATATTTTCCAGAGTCGGATGATCTTCACTTCAATCCTCCCTTCATACCACACGAGTTTAAGCACATAAATTGAATTTAGGTCCATTTTTATTGATGTAAGAAAAATATTTCAGAATTAATCAAGGCCAAAATGATACTTTGAATTTTTCGGAAAAGTATTACTTATATAGAAGCTTCTACAATGAATGTGGTTACCATTCTAATTTATTACGAAAGGAAAGAAATTTATTACAATTTATATTCGCATAGAATCTTTTATTACAAATTGATTTGAATAAACCCTCTACATGAGCATATACTATTTATATTCACAAATTGATTTGAATTACATGTCGAATATATTTTTGAATGATACAAATAATTCGAATTTAAAGCAAATTTTTTTGTTCCATTAGTTACAATAACATATCAATCTAAATTCAATATAATTACCTTAAATTTATATTTAGAATTATTTGTTAATTACTACCGGAATTGAATGTAGATTAGTTACCACAAAAATTTAATTTCATTTTTAATTACTTTCCTATATCTAATTAGATATTTATACAATTAAATGTAGATTGACTTTATTTTCGAAAAAGTTTGGGAAAATCTTTCCAAGATTTAAAGCCTACGATTTATGATTAAAATTTAATACATTGAATTAAAAAAGGGAATAGTGCTTTGTTGGAGGCGATCGAAATGGCGAAACCCTAATTCGGCTCTCCTGGCTTCGACGGTGGTGGTGTGGTCCGGCGGGGCTTTGGCGACGTCACGGCGCTGTCTGCAGAAGGAGTCAAGCGGTTTTTCGGCTGGGTTTTTCGACCTTCCTACGGTGGTGAGTTCTCTAACCTTTTATCGCGGGTTTCCTCCCCCTATTTCTTTTGTCGCAGGCCTAGGATCCAAAAGGGTAGGGGCGAGGACGAAGGCGGAGCGATGCAAGGGGTTCCATCGGTAAATCGAAGGGGGTTTTGAGGCAATGGTTGAAGGGCTACAAGGATGTCATCCTTTTATGTTCTGGGGTTTATTCCCCGAGGTAAATTTTATGTTTTCTGATGGTTTCCTCGGTCGAGGTGGTGTTGATTTCATGGATTCTCTGCAACTGCAGGGACTTCTTTTGATAATTAGCTCTTTAAGGTTTATTTGCTCATTTTCGGGTTTTTAAGGCTTTTCATTGTTCGGTTGAGTGAGTTAGGGTGGGGTTTGAGCCTCTTTATAGTCTTACATGTTGTTTCTCTGTGGTCTCTGCATCGAGATTCGCGGTATTTGTGGATTTTTTGTTGGATTTTCTATCTAACAATGTCCAGGTTATGGTTGTCCTTAATTATGAGTTTGATTCAGTATCTAGTTGCTGTTTCATATCTTTCGTGGGTAGATATGTTTGATTATCTGCTTTCAAAAGGCTTCCATGTTATTATTAGAATCTGGTGCGAGGTTAGTGCTCTGATTCTTCTCTTGATCGTATCCTTAGGCTTTTCTTTTGATTTATTTAGTCAATCAATTCTGATCCTGGTCTTGATTGGCTTCATGTTTTATGTTTCTCGCCGTAATTTAAGGATTTATTTTTTGTTACCACTCCTCTTGGTTAACACTGGATGGTGTGTAACTGAAGTTTCTATTTCGGTGCTGTTCATGAGTTGCTTTAAGATTCTGATTGATGTACAGGATTATTTCTGTATCTTGATTAGTGTTCAATGTCAGTTAAATATGTTAATCGTATCTGCAGGAATTGAATTTGATTTATTTGGATTTTCAAGATTGATTCTGGTTTTGGTTCAGGCTGAGGACTACTTATGGCTGACTAATTCTCGTTTCCTTCATTCTCCATATTCAGTTTTCTTTTCAAAGCTCTTTCATAAGCTCTGTTGCTGTTTAACGATCTTATTTTCAAGCATGTCTCAGCTTAATCTAGCTAAAAAGGCTTTCGACAACAGGTCTCCTCCGAGGACATTGAAGCTCAAGGTTCCAGTTATTGACAATTCTAATCTGTTGGCTCGTTGTTCTAGGATCATGCTGGGATGCTGTTTAAACCCGATGTGCCAGGATGTAGAGTCACTTCTCTTTATGTTGCCTAAACTTTGGCAGCTAAAGGGACGGGCCCATGGACTCAACTTAGGGAATGGCCGTTTTCAGTTCGAATTCGAGTCTGAGCAGGAGTTGCAGCAGATCCTGCGGTTAAGGGCAAGTCATTTCGATGGCTGGATGGTGTCATATGCACCATGGAAGCCGTATGCGGGTGCGAATTATCCTCACTCCATCTGCTTCTGGGTCCAGATCACAGGGATACCCTTCGAGTATAGCA